>JAIGNY010004118.1:0-72500 GCA_020152595.1 Chiridota heheva
GAATCTGAGAATGAAGCTATTTTGACTGATAAGGAACAGTCTATCATTCTGGATTCTGTATCCGTGTAAAGTATTTCATTTATGAGTATATTTTAGTTTATTAAGTAAAAAAAAAAAAAAAAAAAAAAACATTTTTTCTCTCATGAGGGGCAGGGCGGACCCCAAAGAGGCAGGGCGGACCCCAAGGGGAGGGCTTCAGCCTAATCGCCTCAGTCCCGTACGTCTATGATTTGGGGCATCAAAGACAACTTCTGACCCAATGCTTCACCCATGGAACTTTGTGTTGACATTAAGCTATTTTGCAAAACATAAACTTGAATCTTCAGACCATGCTTTTCAATGGAATATTTCTCTTCTGCCTGTTTAGATTTTAACATGCAAGATTTTAACATGAGAATTTAAAATTGTCTTTGTTCTTTTCATTGAACTTTGTGTTGATTTTGAGTAAAAATAACAAGAAATTGCCAGAGCTTCCAGGGGCTTCACCCACAGGACCCCTTCCACAAAACCATAGTGACAAGGGACCTGGCTTGCTCTAGGGGCCTCTCCTGGATCGCCCTAGTGGTCCCTCCGAGATCGCCAAAGGGCCCCTTAGCTGGTAAAGTATTAGTCTACATGTTGTTTCGCAGTTCCGTGTGTGGTACTTGTATCCCCAAAATGTATGACGATGCCACTCGTTGAGAGGGGCTGAGGGGAGAGGGTTATTTCCAAGTGTTCTATATTGTATGATTGTAGAAACACAATCGTTTATAGATAAGTTTGGCAAGTGCAACTTTTGTGGGGCATATTTTTCGGAACATTTTCGGGAAAGTTCTATCATTTTCAGGGAGGGGGGGGGGGGTTCCCAGTTACAATCGGAAATAAAGTTGCACTGCTAAATTAAGTTTCTCTCATGCAACGTTCTGGTTCTTTCTAATCGGAAAACCTCCAATTTTCAAATGATAGGTCTACACCCTTCATTTCTTTGGAAATTTTCTTCACTTCTCAGAAACTTTTCTTCAGTTCCGGTTAATATTCTTAGATTTTCGGGAAATTTCCTTCATTTTCAGGACGTTTTTTTTTTCTTCTCTCTATTTTTGGGAAATTTCCTCTAATTATCTGGAAAGTTTGCTAATTTTCGGGATTGTTTTAGTCAATTTTCAGAAGCTTTTATTTATTTACAGATTTTCGAAAGATTTCTTTTCAATTTTCGGAAAATGTCCTTCAATTTTCGGGAACTTTACTTCACTTTTCATGAAATCTAAGGCTTTATTTTCGGGCATTTTTCTTCGATTTCTGGAACATTTTGTTCCATTTACGGCATATTTCCTGTATTGTTTTGGAATTTTGTGCGATTTGCAAGAAAGTTTGAAAGTATTCTTCACTTTTCGGAAAATTTTCTTCAACGTTCGAGAAATGTTGCCAAATATTACCAACATTTCCAGAGTCAGTTTACCATCCAACGGGGTAGGAAGCATCCAACCGGGAAGGGGAAATCCTCTCGAAAGGAGCAAACTGCCTCCTCTGCCCGCTTTCTTCGCCGCTGCCCCTCTTAACTAACCTACCAATTGGCCCACCCGTGAAAATTCGTTTGAAAATAGTCCTGTCTGCCTGTATTACTATCTGACTCTACCCCTCCATCCCTCCAAATGGTTTTAAGTGAGATCAACTTTTTAAATTTTAGACTAACAAAATGGGCTAATATGCACCAGCTTCCAGGGATTTCCCCCTGGACCCCTACCGGGGCTTCGCCCATGGACCATACTACTAGGGGCCTATATTGTCTTGACCATATTCAGATACTCAAGTAAGCTTGGTTGTTGGTGGAGGGTTGAAAAACAATATAGACGAGGCCCTGCAAGTACATAGAATTTCTTAATATGATGCCAAATTTCAATCTGCCAATAACAGTTGCATAATTTAACATAATAAGATCTGAAAATTCAAAATGCCGCCTGTGTAAAATTGCAATTTGTATTTTTTGACACAATTTTTGTGTCTGTTTTCAGTTTATAGCATATTTGATTCCAAGCTGATATTCCTGCCGATAAAAGTTTTTTGTAATTACTTTCATCAGTTCATGTCAGATTTGTACACTATTTGAATACAGAAAGACTTTGGGGAATATGAGGCTATGACATCACAAATAGTCTGATTTCACTTGTTTGTACATGTCGATAATGATAAACACATCTGTTCCAACAATTTATTTTACTGTTTTAAAGCTTGAATCAAAAACGCAGTCTAAATTGTACTGTTTGTATGTTTATCTATCTATCTATCGAAAAATGTATTTTTTTTGCTCAAAATTACGTACATGCTGCCCCAATGAGAGTGGGAGGAGAGAAGGGGGCAGGGGGGGAGGGGGGGGGTAGCTTTCGCCTTCCCGTCCCATACGCTTATGTCTGTATGTGTTGGTTTAATTAATAAATATGTCACTTTCAAGCAGCGCTGCCACGTACAGACTTACAATGAATTTAGGAAAATTTTGACGTTTTCGGAATTATAAATCTACGTTTATTTCAATTTCGAAAAATTTAGGAGTCCATTTCGGGAAATTCTTTGCGGATTTCCAAAAAAACAAGTTTTCATTATCACACAGACCAGCAGACATGCATCTGCAGACCTGTCAGCCTGTATAAGGCCAACGTAGGTGTATGATTCCCGTTATAAAAAAAAGGGTACTAACAAAATATTACATCATATCACCTTCACTTGTACCCTGAAATGAATGGCAAACAAAATTAGAGGCTACAGAAAATGTTCTCCTTTTTCTTTACTTCAAAGAAAATTGATGCCAAAAACTTATTTTCATATCAATTTGATTGAGACCAATCCCCAACACATCATGGTCGAACTCAGTGAGATGCTTGATAAGTTACCGTTTCAACAGTAATGTAGAAGTGTGTGTGTAGGGGTAATATTAAAAAAAATAGTCGTAGGAAATGTGGGAAGGACGAATGTATATTTCACCGCTCCTTCCTCCCCCCACCCTCTCCTGAAAATACATAAATAAATAAAATAAAGAAAGGCAGAGAGAACGCACCTCATTTTCCAAAAGCCAAAGAGAGAAAAAGATCCTTTCTTGCTTTATTAGCATGGAATTTGACACAAAAATTAATCATGAATCCCAAGCCAATTTTATGTTGTTTTGTTTCCTTTCAAAAATCAAGAGCTGAAGAGTTTGACTATGACGCATTTTTTACGCAATTACATAATTATTTTATTGCACACCGGTACCCAGCCGGGACATATAACAGCTTTATTTCACTGTCATGTGACTACTGTAACTCCAATTCATTTTCATGCGGAGAGGCAAAGGTCCCACCAGTTCCCCCTCACCACAATCACCCCGCCCCTCACGATTATATCAAAGGGATTTTGTTTACTCCTTTTCCTAAAAACACTGTCAAATGAACCACTTTTTCCGATAATTTCTTCATATTTCCCAAATTTTATACCATAATTTTTCAAAACGTTTTGAATATTTCAGGCCCCTTTGATAAGTACCATATTCAGATATTTAAACTCTTAAAATTAACAATTTATAACAAAACGAAAAATAGGAAATAAGAAATGAATAATGTGATAAAAATGTATCTTTGCGTGCATGTTGGTGGTAGTTTGAAATGTTTAAGCCGCTGTGTTGTATACATCACATATAATACATCTTATAACTATAAAACAATAAAGGAGATTGTTGGACCTATATAGTAAATTAGATGTACCGGACCATGGTCTAAGTTAAAATCTGCATATTAGACATATGCTCCGTTGGCTTGTAAGCATAGGCAAAGGGAAGTGGGGCATATATCCACTGAACTTTTTGAAAGAAGGAGGGGTATAGGGGGGGGGAGGTGGAAGTGGTAGTAATACATTTTATTTGTCCCCCACAGAGGGGATGGTTACATAGTACCCCCTCCCCCCTCGACCGTCACACAAACACACACACTTTTTGCCCTAGCAATATTCCTAAAGCATAGTAATTTTGTATTTCACATAACTTCATGGCGAATGTATGTGCAATTGTTTAGTAAATTGTTAAACAGGTAAAAGATTCAGTGATATCAGGTGATCATGCTCGGAACATCCATGTTTTATTTCTTTACGGCGTACTTTTTGAAATTTGCAAAGAAGGCTAAAGAAAATTCAATAGTTGAAGATTTTTTGATGATGGAAAAGTTAATCAGTGCCAATTTTTCCGGAGAATGGAAAAACATTTCGGGAAAATTGACAAAATATTCCCCAAAAGGATGAAATTTCCCGAAAATTGAAGGATGCATTTCCGAAAATTGAAGGAGAGTTTACAGCAACGTTTCATAATGTTTCCTGTACTCTTACCCGGGCCTCTCTTGCAGTCTTGAGAGGCCACCTCTCCGTTCGTCTGTGAGTGCATGGATCGCACATCATCAAATATAGGATTTTTCCCCCTCCCCCCTCAACCACGCCTTTCGCTTTTCGAAAATCATCATTCTACCTTTGATGGGGGTGCCGAACCTGCAATGTTGTCATCGGGAAATGAGTGGCGTAGTTATGGCCCTACGGCCCTGGGCAGTTAAGGCCCAGTGGGCCCCTATGATAATGATATATATTTTTTCGGGTCCCTTATAGGTCCCGCGCTGGGGGCTTCAAGTTTTATCAGAAAATACAAATTGTTCCCAGGGACGTAACTAGACGTCGACCGCAGAGCGGGTGAAGGGAGGTGTAATGAAAATTTTCCCGACGAAAATTTGCACTTGCCCGATTTGTCTATAAATGATTGCAAGAGTTAACAATCACAAAATATCAGAACAGTTAGAAACAGTACCCCCCCCCCCCCTCCCCCTCCCGTCCATTGTCTTGGGAGAACAGTACTTAAGTATCAAACACGGAACTGAAGCAACATTTACCCGTTTAGGGGTCCCTGGTGGGCGGCGTCCAGTGGCGAAAGCTCTCAGGCTGTAAATTCCTTGTTTTCAATGTTGCCATAAACTGCCAGAATGACTGAAAATTAACACAATCAATTACAAGCAAACTCACTAAATTTAAGTGATGAAAAGAAGACAATTTAAATTCTCATGTTTAAAGGCAGAAGAGAAATTTCCCCTGCAAATTGAGAAAAATCGGGCATAACTGTGCAGGCGTTCATCAGTTCATGGGTGAAACGGAGGAAGGATTGTTTTTTAATTGATCTGAGATTTAGGTGGGTGTGGAGAGAAGAGACCTGGAGTTCAGGTTAACGGGACAGGTTTAGAGGATATGATGGAGACTTCGGTGTTGCAGGTGGGGAGAGAGGGCCAGATGATAGGGGAGTGACCAAGGCGGATGCGGGTGACAACGTCTTCCTTGCGATTGCGACTGCAGAGGAAGGGGATCCCGACTTTGGGTTTGACGGTGTGAAGTTTGTTACTGTTTTCGTGATTCCAGGAGTCTTCTTTTTATAATCTTTTTAAGATTTACAGCTTCAAGTTTTCAAGATATTTTGGTTCAAACTTTGGTACAATAGAATAACCAAACTCTATACAAAAAAAATGGAAAAATTGTAAATCGTAAGCCTTGAAATTCAAAGGATTTAGACTAATGGTATATTCAATGTCTAAAATAATGTGATAACTAAGCAAATAAGGGGTCCAAGCAAACAAGGGGTCCAAGCAAACAAGGGGTCCAAACAAACAAGGGGTCCAAGCAAACAAGGGGTCCAAGCAAACAAGGGGTCCAAGAAACAAGGGGTCCAAGCAAACAAGGAATCCAAGCAAATAAGGGGTCCAAGCAAACAAGGAATCCAAGCAAACAAGGGGCCCAAGCAAACAAGGGGTCCAAGCAAACAAGGGGTCCAAGAAAATAAGGGGTCCAAGCAAACAAGAAGTTCAAGCAAGCAAAAGGTCCAAGCAAACAAGGGGTCCAGGCAAACAAGGGATCCAAGCAATAAGGGGTCCTATCATTTTCCAGCAGTTCAGAAGGCTATCATTTTCTTAGTGAGATTAAATGTTACTCGCTATATCAGCAGCTGTCCTATAAATTAGACCAAATTCTGTTACTTTCTTCAGTTCTTTAATAGATAAAAAGATCAATTATATTAAGGGGACTACTATATATTTTGATTAAACACTTTTTTTTAATCTCTGTTAAAGGGTAACTTTTAATCTTTACTAAAGTCCGCGGAAATGTTTTGGAGTGGGGGGCGGGGGGCGCTGAAGAAGTATGATGGATGATACAAAAGGCGTCATCATATTCCTATTTATTTTGTACACTTGTAACAGCAATTAAAATAGAAGGCATGGGCAAGAAAGGATATCTCGGGATGGGAGAAGGGGGTAAATGAGTTTCATCATTGATGTTGTAGCTAATCGGAACATCTTTAATTTTAGTGAAGCTTCCTTCCATTTTTGGGCACTTTTTTTAATATTTCGGTGAGTTGTTTGCTGCAATATGTGCAATTTTCTTTAATTTTTGGGAAATTTCGGGCTCTTTTTTCATAAATCATCGACAATTTTCGGAAAATTCGTTTATGTTTGGGCAATTTTAATCAATTTTTAAGCAATTGCCTTCGTTTAATTTGAGCCATTTTCCTCAATTATTTGGAAAGTTTCTTCATTTTGGGGGATTTTGAGAAATATTTCAAATTTCAAATCATCGTACCCAACGGCGACGGAATATTTTTCAAGTTAGGGAGGGGTGAGCAAACATATGTCGACGTGGGGTCCAGGGGCGACTCCTCGGAATCTTTGCGGTGTTAGTACATTTGGCGCTATAGGCCCAAATTTAGCTGAAGTGCATATTGTAACTCTCACAGAGAGGTTTTCACCTTGGCATGCTGGTCATGTTTGGAAGGTAGAATTGAGAAATTATTAAAGTTTTAAAACCAAATCAAAAAAAAAAAGAAGAAGGGAAAAATCATTGGGAATTTAGGGAAAGTTTGGCAACACTTCCCAAAAAATCGAAGAAATTTTCCCAAAAAGTGAGTAATTTACGAAAAATGAGCAATACTAAAATTTGCCGATATGCCTAAATTAAGAACATATCTCAAAAATCGAAGAAATTGCTCGAAAATGAAGGAAAATACCCAAAAGTGAAAAAAATGTTCAAATATTATTCCGAAAATTAAGGACATTTTCCGAAAATGAAGAAAATTTCCCGATAATAAAGAAAAATTCCTGAAAATTGAAGGGTATTTCTCAAAATTTAAAGAGTATTTTCCGAAAATTGAATTGTATTCCGCGAAAATTCCAATTTACCTGATAAGCAGCAACTTCGGCATTCCGGGAAATCAAATTTAGAGGGGGTCTTATCCGACTCCCCGCCCTCCCACTCTGAGAGGGGGTCTTGTCCCGACTCCCCGCCCTCCCACTCTAAAAGGGGTTCTTGTCCCGACTCCCCGCCCTCCCACTCTGAGAGGGGAATCTTCATACGCCTTTCCATAATTTGGTTGGTGTACTTCGCAGTATACTTGTGTAGGGATAGTAAGTTACACCACCTGAATTGGTTGCTATAATAATCCACCAGTCCAACGGACGGTGTCTACCCATATCAAGATCGTTTTTAATTAAGGTTTCTTACATGGTTGAAGCTTCGATCCAACTCAGCAAGAAGTAGATCCAAAGCATTGTCAGGTAGAAGTATTGCTGCCTGACATGCCTGAATTTTTCAAGTTCTTCGACAGACGAAACTTGGAGTGATTTCTGCGTCAATTAGATTGATTGTTTTTATACAAAACTCTTTTATTTTGTATCATGTACGTTTGTGCGAATTTGGTCATCTGAGTGAGAATTGTTCCAGTGATTAGATTTCCTTATTCAATGAAAAATATTGTGTATATAATACAAAGTTGGGGCTGGGAGCAAACACCCACTTTTAAAATAAATGTTAGAGGAGCCATGGCCCTTGCCCTCCCCATCCCCCTCACCCTTCCTCCTGATTTCGGCGCCTATGTTATACCAAAATGTCCTTCCATTTTCAATTAATTTTCCAATTTTCTTTGATTTTAGGAAAATTTTGTTCATTTTCGGAAACACTCCTTAACATTTCGGTGAACTATTAATCAATGTTAGGAAAATTTTGTTTAATTTTGACAAGTTTCGAGAAGTTTCGTTTATTTTTGGCAATTTTTCGAAAATGTCGTTTATTTGTAGGCAATTCTCTTCGATTTTGGGGAAACTTTGACAAATTTTGGGAAATTTGCTGACATATTTGAATGTTTGAGCAAACTTGCAAATACCTGAAATACGCTTGCCGAATTTTCCTTCAATTTTAACAATTGTTTCAATTTTGCTGTTCGATGTTAATAATTGACCAATTTTACTTTCCAAACGGAAAAAAACAAAAACAGGAAGCTGAAATCCTCTCAGGCCATGTTATTATTACCGCGGGGTATTTCTATTTTTATTTTTTGGCCTGGCTAAAGCCCCCCACCCCAAAACAAAGTTTCCTCTTAATTATCGCCTTTGTCGGTATCTGGTAGTTTTTTATATCCCTTCTGCATGTTTTTCCCTCCATATTTATCCCTTTTATATTTTTCCCTCCTTACTACAGACGGAAGTGGTCCTAGATGCTAAAAATCCGTTAACGTTCACAAGGGTGAAGATCATAGATCATTGGCAAACGGAAAAATAAAATAAAAAGTTTGCAATAACTTCTCTGTACTATTTACTCTCTGACGCTATTATGAAAATCTTTGGAAATTATTCGTAATTCGTGACCTTATTGGCCTTGAACTGTACGTTGCTAGTCAGCTAATAGCGCCATGGATTTACTGTAGGTGATTAGATTATAAAGCATAAAAAACTGACGTACTTCTATCAATTGCTTTACGTAGATATCAGCTAATTATGAATTCTGCATTATACCTTTTTTTTTTGTTGAAATACAATAATATTAGTGTTCCAACTTGACAACGATTTATATAAATTTATGAAGAAATGAAAATAGTTCAAAAACAAACAATTTCGGAAATGCAAACATATCTCATGTTTTGCTCTAATTTGCATGGCGTAATCTAAGATATACCACAAAGCATGGGATTTTCGCACCAACAATTGAAACGAATTATAATTCTAAAAATATTAAAAAATATATCATTCTAAAATAGTTCTAAGAATCAATCATAACTGAAAGTGCACTAACCTGCTTTCGTGTTGACTTAAAGGAAATGACTTATCCCATACAGTCAGAAATGAACACCGTCATGCTGCCAACGTGCTGCCATTAACATTTCCATCAATCAAATTCAACAGAATATGACAAAAGATGGAAAATAAAAAGCATTACATTTACGCGACTTTTTTTTGTGTATTAATGCTGTCTCCTAACCAAACATATATATCTGCAATCTTTAAGCTTTGTGATAAAACGATAAACGTACTGCATAAGACATAGACATAATATGCCAATATTAGGAGATAAAACCATAAACGTACTGCATAATACATAGATATAATATGCCAACATTATGAGACAAAACGATAAACGTACAGCATAAGATATAGATATAATATGCCAACATTATGAGACAAAACGATGAACGTACTGCATAAGACATAGACATAATATGCCAACATTATGAGACAAAACGATGAACGTACTGCATAAGACATAGATATAATATGATAAAACGATAAACGTACTGCATAAGACATAGATATAATATGATAAAACGATAAACGTACTGCATAAGATATAAATATAATATGCCAACATTATGAGACAAAACGATAAACGTACTGCATAAGACATAGACATAATATGATAAAACGATAAACGTACTGCATAAGACATAGATATAATATGCCAACATTATGACACAAAACGATACACGTACTGCATAAGACATAGACATAATATGCCAACATTATGAGACAAAACAATACACGTACAGCATAAGATATATATATATATATATATATATATATATATATATATATATATATATATATATATATATATATATATATATATATATATATATATATATATATATATATATATATATATATATATATATATATATATATATATATATATAATATGCCAACATTATGAGACAAAACGATAAACGTACTGCATAAGATATAGATATAATATGCCAACATTATGAGACAAAACGATGAACGTACTGCATAAGATATAGATATAATATGCCAACATTATGAGACAAAACGATGAACGTACTGCATAAGACATAGACATAATAATATGACAAAACAAAACAGATAAACGTATATATATATATATATATATATAATATGCCAACATTATGAGACAAAACGATAAACGTACTGCATAAGATATAGATATAATATGCCAACATTATGAGACAAAACGATACAACTGCATAAGACATAGACATAATATGCCAACTTTATGAGACAAAACAATACATATACATATAAGATATATATATATATATATATATATATATATATATATATATATATATATATATATATATATATATATATATATATATATATATATATATAATATGCCAACATTATGAGACAAAACGATAAACGTACTGCATAAGATATAGATATAATATGCCAACATTATGAGACAAAACGATGAACGTACTGCATAAGATATAGATATAATATGCCAACATTATGAGACACAGCGATGAACGTACTGCATAATATATAGATATAATATGACAAAACGATAAACGTACTGCATAAGATATAGATATAATATGCCAACATTATGAGACAAAACGATAAACGTACAGCATAATATATATATATATATATATATATATATATATATATATA
This sequence comes from Chiridota heheva, assembly GCA_020152595.1. Taxonomy (NCBI): domain Eukaryota; kingdom Metazoa; phylum Echinodermata; class Holothuroidea; order Apodida; family Chiridotidae; genus Chiridota; species Chiridota heheva. Next base: position 10,722 of record JAIGNY010004118.1, read on the forward strand.
TATATATATATATATATATATATATATATAAATATATATATATATATATATATATATATATATATATATATATATATATATATATATATATATATATATATGTATATATATATATATATATATATATATATATATATATATATATATATATATATATATATATATATATATAGCATTATATGTATAATATATAATATTCATAATATATATATATATATATATATATATATATATATATATATATATATATATATATATATATATATATATATATATATATATATATTATGAGATATTTATATATTTACATATATATATATATATATATATATATATATATATATATATATATATATATATATATATATATATATATATATATATATATATATATATATATATATATATATATGCCAATATTATGAGACAAAATATTTACATATATATATATATATATATATATATATATATATATATATATATATATATATATATATATATATATATATATATATATATATATATATATATATATATATATATTATAGACAATATGATAAACCAACATTATGAGACAAAATATAAATATACAGCATAATATATATATATATATATATATATATATATATATATATATATATATATATATATATATATATATATATATATATATATATATATATATATATATATATATATATAATATGCCAACATTATGGGTCAAAACGATAAACGTACTGCATAAGATATAGATATAATATGCCAACATTATGAGACAAAACGATGAACGTACTGCATCAGATATAGATATAATATGCCAATATTAGGAGATAAAACCATAAACGTACTGCATAATACATAGATATAATATGCCAACATTATGAGACAAAACGATAAACGTACTGCATAAGATATAGATATAATATGCCAACATTATAAGACAAAGCGATAAACGTACTGCATAAGATATAGATATATGCCAACATTACATTAGCTGTGGCTCTCCTTAAAATTCTGTTCCAGCCAGTCCAAACCACAAACCTAAATATTGTGACTAATATAACCAATTATCCTCCCTAAAATAAACCTCTTGCTAATTGATTGACAGTTCATATGGCATGCATGTAATGAAACACCTTGTTTAATTAAAAGGTCACTTAGGGTTATCAAAGAAAACAATGGTTCCCTTATTGCCAGAACTAGTTACAACTACTGTGTGAACTTTTATGAACTGTATTTACTGTGTGCAATTATCTTTGGACATGTGGGTGTAATTTGGGTAACTGGTGTCTGGAATATTATCAGCGAGTAGAACCTGAGCCTAATTGCTTGTGGTTTCAAAATAAGGAAAAAGATAGAAAAATGATAGGGAAAAGTCTGGCCCGATCTGCTTAACTTTGACATCGGGTCTAAGTGTTTATTTTTTTAAGAACAGGGCCAGCTAATGATGAGACAAAACGATGAACGTACTGCATAAGATATAGATATAATATGCCAACATTATGAGACAAAACGATGAACGTACTGCATAAGACATAGACATAATATGCCAACATTATGAGACAAAACGATGAACGTACAGCATAAGATATAGATATAATATGCCAACATTATAAGACAAAACGATGAACGTACTGCATAAGACATAGACATAATATGCCAACATTATGAGACAAAACGATGAACGTACTGCATAAGACATAGACATAATATGCCAACATTATGAGACAAAACAATGAACGTACTGCATAAGACATAGATATAATATGCCAACATTATGAGAGATAAAAAAATGTATAGATTAAAGGAAAGGGCAAGCGTGTGATTGTTTAAAAATGCTGGTTGATCTATCGATCAAGAACCTGTAAAATGTTCATATGTAAAATGTCTAATGCCATCTAGAATAATAAACTTCTTGTGAAGATTACTTTAACAAAATATTTATAAAGCTTTCCAAACAATTTTTCTACTCGTTTCGCAACCAGCGTTTGTATCCTAGGTGGATAGTCATATAAGCCAGCCACTTTACATGCGTTACCATCAATATACTTAGGACTGCGTGCAAAGTTAACAATTAACAAGTATATTTGACATTTTCCAAAACAAAATTGATTGTACATACAATTCATCGACAATATATTTAACGAGAAAAGCCAAAAGTATATTCCCATATAGCAGTATAGTAAGAACCACTGGCGTTTCTAACGTTAGTACTACCTGACTTACTCCCTACAGTGTATATATAGTAAACAGATTTGGCTTTCTGGCTTTAAGCACTTGTTCCAATCTACCAACTGACCAACACTGTTAATAGTTACAAACAGTCTGTGAAACATTAATTTGGCTGCATGCTGTTGGCAATAGGGAACATACATTATTTGATTAAGGGTAATAATAAAACCCTTTTAGTGCGGCTGGGTATTCGATATATCAAAAATAATTCAACAAGCTTCGAAGACAATTAGGATTAGTACATTTTGATCTCATTTTTTGTTCTGATCACTGACACTGGCATCATAACGTGTACCCTATCCTCCAGGAGGCTAACATTCTTCAAAATGTGTTACTTGCATACAAAATGTTATAGATTATTTCCCGACAGATTCAAACATATTTCCGAAACGGACTAGGTGGCTGGAGTAAGGGGAGAGGGGGGATGGGGTGGGGGGGGGGGGGATCCCGACGAAACATAATCCCATTTCCCCTTTACTGATCCTACAATAATGAAGAAAGGTATTTGACACTTTTTCTTCACGCACTGTATCCCATTTCAATGTTGGAAGTTAATGTTAAAATTTGCAGGTCCAAGTTATTTCCCAACATTGAAACGGGGTAGAAGGGAGGGGGGTGGGAGGGGGAAGGGGGTAGGGTTAAGATTTTGTCTATGATGGTCTGATAAATGAAAATAGTGTGTGTAAATTAGGGATTCAAAACTACAGTTATGCAGTATAAAGTTATAAATGTATTTTTAGTTGCAAACAGACTTTAGTAAATTACAAGAAAAGGGGTATGGAGGTCGTACTTCTTTCTATTATTCACTGGAAAAGGAAGGCTTACATTGTTTCTTTGTGCGGAAAACAAAACTATTTTCAGATTTATTATTGTTTCAAATGACCGCAAAAGTATGTATCAAACCCCCTAAAATTAACATCAATAATTACAAATAACGAAGAATAGATATTACTCAACAGTCAAGGCCAAATTGGGATAAATGTTTTCGTTTTGGCGTTGATAGAGTATTTTTGGTTGATATCCCTTTTAGACAAGTCCGTCTGTACAGATGATGAACCCCACGGTGAGCCAGCGATACACTGTGGAAATTCATATGGAGAAATTGGTGAACCCCATGTTTCAAAAAGAATGGACAGTACATTTTTGTTTTATCTATGAAAGAAGCAAAAGGCTCTTCACTCATTTCCTCGTAAGGTTCACATGATATGACCCCCTTGCTGTGAGTAAACGCAATTTCGGCAAAGTGCGTAAAAGATTCCTCTCGATGCGCTCATTAAGTTTCCGAGGGCGGCTCATTTTCCCGTGAAATACGGGCTTTGGCAATTTTGATTTCTTGGCAAAACAACCCTATTGACACTTGACACCCAAACACAACTTTTCCTGCAACATCAATATCACAACAGTTTGGATCGACTCGTACCAACAGAGCGTAAGCCCTTTTCTCCGGGCTAATTTTCTTCTTGGTCCTCATTGGTATTTCAATATATATATATATATATATATATATATATATATATATATATATATATATATATATATATATATATATATATATATATATATATATATATATATATATATATATATATATATATATATATATATATATATATATATATATATATATATATATATATATATATATATATATATATATATATATATATATATATATATATATATATATATATATATATATATATATATATATATATATATATATATATATATATATATATATATATATATATATATATATATATATATATATATATATATGTATATATATTTATATATATATATATATATATATATATATATATATATATATATATATATATATATATATATATATATATATATATATATATATATATATATATATATATATATATATATATATATATATATATATATATATATATATATATATATATATATATATAGATGAAAATTTAAATATATCTATATATTTGAATTCTTTGGTCAATTTCAAACTGTAACAACGTGTCACACGAATATTAGCTGAAACATAACAAAAAAATAACAGGAAGTCAAAGCATCACAACCAGATGAGAATTTAAAAACCTGAATCATAGACTTCCGTGGTGTAGTGGTTATTGCTTTGCCCTCTCGCCCGTAAGTCCCGAGTTAGTATCCCGGTGGGTCTGCAACCAGTGTGTTCACAACTGGTTATCAAAGGCAGTGACTGTTTTGATATAATGTCCAGCACTGGATGCTTTCGGGGCTTTAAACCTTGCTATACTATGCAATAACCAATGGCGTGCATCCACCATAGCAACCGACATACACTCACGTAATTACGTCACACGCGTAGGGTGTGTAACTTTCGCTGACTAACTGTCGATTCAGACATTAACGTGCATGACCGTACCTTTCGGAAAGTTGTTAGGATTCTGTAATGAAGAGGGGACAACTTAAACATGTAGACCCTTATGAAACGTTAGTCTAATTAATACGTAGTCGATCCATTACCTCCAGCATGTTTTGTTTTTCTTCAGTAAACTACTGCTGAAGTTCTAACGAGGAAATAACGTTGGAGTTCCTGTTCGTTAGGCAACTACCGCCGTTAGGCTTAACGTTAGGCCTAACCTAACGTTAAGCCTAAGAAAGATTTAAAAAAAAAAAAAACCGTTATAAAATTGACAAGCGACCGTTACAAAAAATGATGAAAATCACGAAAAAACAACTTACCAATTCGTGAAGTAAAACCAAATATTGTTTAAACTATGAAAAAAATAATTTCCAGATTCATCTTAGGACAAATCACGAACCAATAGCCTAATAAAAGTTATATCCCAATTCAATTAGACGCGCTGTCGGGTTAAATAAGACGCCATGCTTTTAAGGCATGCGCATTGAGTGTATGTCCGTAAAACGGATGTACAACACCATTAGACGATCTACAGCGCTCCTGCTTTTTAATAACAACTGTACTATTGGCATGATTGGAGGAGAAATAAACGTTCTAGCTTTACAAAACTCTCAGAATTGGGCTAAATTTGAACACTTTTGTCTTTGGAGGGGGTCTTGGACTCTTCACTTTTTGAATGCTGGCTACACCACAATTAGTGGTGCAGCTACCGTCCATGGGGATAATGTGTTCGGGACCCTTGTCCAAGTATTTACAATATACATTGCTTGAGCTGCTTACATTTACGTTGAGATGTACGAAAACACTGTAATCACACTGGCATAGTATGGAGGTTTACCCATTAAAAGTGGTACCTAATTGGTTAGAACCCCTGGGAATAGAAGTTCAAACCTGATATGCTGGCACTTTTTACTCCAAGTCACTTGTGTCTCCTTACCAAGAACGTCGCTGGGGTATTCTGATTGAGCTCAGGGTCTTCTGAATGGTGGTGGTAGTGGTGTGGGTGGGGGGGAGGGAGGGTTTAAGAATATGACCTATAACCTATAATATTAAAGCTCAATTATGAGGGCTGGGGCAACCTATCGCAAACAATCATGGGAAAGGCCTGAGAGGAGTCAAATGATAGGGAAATCAATGACTATAAGGCATACAAGTGATGTAGTCAGAGGACTGTGTCGCGTCTCCTTGTCACTGTCAATGTTGTGATACTGTTTTCATCTGGATGTGCTTGAAGATAATCTAAATGATCCAACACTTCGGAAGCAACCAGAAAAACTGGGTACTTTTAAATACCCTAAACATGTGGTATTTTATGCATTCCGTCATCACATGAGCCTACACATTTGACTAGCTCACACGAAACATGGGGTTACTCATTTTTCGCCTCGGATTGTCCAAAGTTCCACTGAATAACCTGAAATGTTGGTGACGGATTGTATATTAAAAACTTTATGAAGCTGCTTTTTGAACTTCATCATCGCCTTTGTGAGAAAATGAACAAAACAGACTACCCATAATCTGTTTTATTTATTTTCTCAAAAAGGTGACCGTGAATATCAAAAAGCAGCGGTAATTCAAAGTACCCAGTTTTTCGGGTTGCTCCCGGTCTGTCCAAGGTGCTTCCAAGTTCCAAACAGAAATCGAGTTATTTTAAGTCACTGCAAATTTTCCATTCACCGAATTCCATCCCTCTGTATGAATCAACCGTTTTCAGGAAAGGCTTAATGTTAAATACAGGGTCTTATCTAAGGATTCACATGAGTGGTATAACCCAATAAATAACAAGTGTGACACCACCACAGTACTAGAGAGTCCCCAACCCAATGATTAAATCTAAACTAAGATCATGATAGCAATTTTTTTTTTTTTTTTTTTTTTTTTTTTTAAGGGAAAATATACTCTGTAAAAGACATACATCAATATTTGAATTAAAGGTAACTTTTAACACAATGTGTTTTTTCTTCCCCTGGAAAATCTGCCTCACACCTTTCAATGAAATCATTGTAGCATTTTTGTTTGTTCAAATCCAATTAAATTTTACAACTGATGGTGCATTACTCTATTCCCATTATCTAATAAATCATTTCAAGAATAAGCATTTCAAAATTAGGCATAACTTTTCTCTGGGCTGTCAGATTGCATAGAAAATCTGTTCAATATTACTTTATACTTTCCATTCTTGTTTCTGACAAAAATAAACGAATACATTATTGGATTGATTTAGTGTTACACAACATATTACTTTGCGAATGCAGGACATTAATGTGTACCTTGCAGGTCTGTTACAATAAACCTGTCTGCTATTTCAATTAAAAAAGTGGCTTTTATCAGATCTACAGTAATCTAAAACACAAAATACATACAAAACTGGTATGTCTATCCTTGTTTGAGGCAGATGAATTTATAGATAAATAATTATGGGAAAAATGGTACAAAAATACAAACATTCACATAACACTTAAGAGTAGTCAAAGAAAATACTTTATTTGATAGTACAATTTATTTATCTTTTTTGGTTCAAATGTAAGTCTGGTTTCAACTTCATCACAAATAAGCAATGCATTAAACCCTTCAAGTGCTTCTTTAAAGTTATATGGATGTGTAGCAGCAATTTATTGTAAATTGCTTCAAAATCCATGAAAAATAGCACCAAAAAAAATCATCCAAATCGGTTAAAAATTGATCATTTAAGAGCATTAAAAAATTTCAGGCCAAAATATGTAAATGTTTGTTCCTCTTTATGTTCCTCTTCTGATGTACGAGTGGGCAGAAATTCCTGTTTTCTTATGTAACCCCCTTCTTTTGTTTTTTAATTCATTGTCACACATTTGTTAAAAATGGAAAGGAATTTTACCCAAACGTTTTTAAGTGTTGACCATACCCTTAACCATGATCTAGCAGGAACAGACTTTGCTCCCATTTTCAAGAACTGAACGTTAGGAAGCAAATATAAAGAATTACCTCGAGTTTTTTACCTACCCATTCGTAGACTTTTAAACTTTGATTTGGTCTACAGGTATATTTCACTTTACATCTGAGCAAGCTTTGTATGTTTGTTTTAAAGGACCAGACATCAGTTAATGATGTAAATTAAATTTAGGTTAAAATTTGAGTATTTTAAAACTTTGTGAAAGAAGACAACAAATAATTGTTCACAGAAATACAAAGTGTTGGTTGTCTCGTAAGTGGAACCGCCCTTCATTTCCTGTTGTTTTCTTCGAAATTGTAATCTACAATAGTTTCAAAGAGAGCAACTAGCTTTGTTTTTTTCTTTGCCATATCCCACAGTGAAAAATTAATTTTCTCGGTCAATAGAGGAAAAAGACAATATATTACACTTTAAACATATTTTATATCATACTGCATTACATCACATATTATACATACCCTAATAAAGCTCAAATTTTGATTTGCAGTTTGTCTGAAACTTATTATGCTTTTTTAACTAGACTTCCTTGTCAATATTTTCTTGCACCAAACTGTAAGGTAAATGTTCTAAATGTCACTAGTCTTTTATGACAGCCTTTCGAAGTACTGAAGTATGTGTCTATGAAGTGCTACAGATAAAAGACTATTAGATATCAACAAATCTATCAATGCCTCAACCTGGTGTCAGAAAATGGACACAAAATCTCATCAATATATTCTAAAAAAATCCTTAAAAAGTTCTACTTGTTTTCTTGCTCCCCATTTCTCTTTGTACAGCGCATAAAATTGCTTAACATGATTTTGCACTATACAAATAAATTATTGTTTTATAATAATAACATTATTGTTAAAGATGGTAATTGTTGATACCACTTACATGGAACTTTACTTTTTCTAAGTTGAGTTTTCTAAAGGACCAATAATGATAGTTTGCATAAGACATTAAACCATCTGAATCTTGTTTACCTTTTCTTTTGATGCAAAGATATATTGTGGTACCCATATTGTGGTACCCATATTGTGGTACCCTTACACTGCTTCAATATCAAAATGTACTGAACCAATTCATTACTGCAAGTAAAACAAAGAAAGATATAATATAAAAGAATCTTCTCATGAAACAATATTTCACATATAGTATAAACACTTATTTCACTTTATCATGTATGAAGTATGCTGTAAAAAACAGGATGGATGGAGACATCATTCGATGCTGAATCACTGTCAATCACAACATTCTTCGTCTGTTAGTGTTGCTGTAACTTCCATGCAAACTAAATGACTGATGGGTAAATACAGATCTAGTCCTCATACTGCACTTATTTCAGCACATTTTTTTTTCTTTTAGAAATATAGTACTTATTTTTGTTCTAAGGGGCAGGGCGGATCCCTACTGGCAGGCGGGCCATCGGAGGGACAGGGCGGGCTGCCCCTGTGAAACAGCAAAGTTAGGGGTCTGAGCAAGATAATGATAAAGAGTATGCATCAAATCAACTCATAAAAACAGCTCTACCTTAGGTAGACAGACCAGTGTGCTTAACTTTTCAACACGCCAGATTTTTGATAAAATTGTTTTTGGAACAAAGAAAAAACAAAAAAACATTTTTTTGTAATTTAAACTAGTTAACATTTCATAAACTTTCTATATCAAGGCGTTGTGTAAGGTAAATATACAATGTATGATGCTAAAGTTCTGTTAATGTTATGTATTAATTGATGTGGTGAATTGCCGGTAGGCCCTATGTCGCATATTATTTTATGGGGTGACTCATAATAGTACTGGTCTAGTCTAACTTCTAAGCAGGGACTATTCAGCTATTGGTCTGACTGAGTAAGGCAATCAATGGAATAGGCTTCTAGGCTATGGTATTTGAGGCATGGCCATTATGTCTCTCATGCACCTTCATATGCCTACTTTGTACTCATCAATCATGAAAATGGACTTTTTTACATAACAATTTTTTTCTGACTTCGCTAAGTTTGGTAACAAATTCGGGTCATACTACAGTAATAGGCCCTAGTAGGCCTTGGTACTAGACCTAATATGCCTACTGCCAGTGCTACTAGTCCTAGGGCCTAAGCATTTGGTGCATAAGCAGTTCGTTCTTTGGTAGGCCTAAACCTAGTACCAGCAAATCCAAAATTGTGGATAACGGTAACAAGAATATCATTTGTTTATATCCGTAAGCTCTGTCAATAATCGTACAAGCAAATTAATGTTATTTTGCATAAATCCGTCCTATGTCTCCATGCATTGCCATAATAACAACCTAGTGTTACGGAAAAACCACACCTTATCACGTTAGGAAAAAAATAGGTCTAAGAAGTGAGAATTTGGACTGGCATTTTTCCTGATCATTTTCATCCACTAAAAGTACTTAAAAGTGGCTTCATTTGGCAACACTAATAGTTCAATTTATAAATGCATACTGAGCCTAATAAAAAGTTGTCTGCTATAAGGAAAAGTGACTTACACAGATCAGAAAAACGATTGACGAATCTTACCTTTTCAAAGATCATCACAAAAGGGGCCACAAAATATCTTTATTTTGGGAACTTTACCGAGACTGAAAATGCTTGGATCTCAATTCAACCCAAAATACAATGTCTTGTACGCCATTTATTCTTCTCCTGTAGTGACGAACATTGAAACTGCATAAGTTAAAGCAATTTGAATTATCCGGATTTATTCGGGAGTGATCGTTTTACAAACCACGAAATGCTCAATTCGAACCTCCTCAGAAATTAATATCGCAGTCACGGTCATATAGGAAGGTCATATTCCCAACTGTAGTTCTTCAGATTTACGCATGTTATTATGCCGTCATCACGAATACTCAAATTGGCTCTTCATTGTGTGTTGAGATACATGTAAGAGAACGCAATAAAGTTTAAACAGAATAGTAAGGAAACTTAAGTGAAACTAATTGCAGCAGATAAGAATTGCTCCTGCGATTCCTTTAATAATACAATTTGGTGATTTTTAATAACTTATTAAGCAGCATGAACAGTTGCATGATTTAAAGATGTGAAAATTAAATGATACGCTCAAATCCTCATGGAATAGGGACGGTGCAAATTGTAATATTAATACGATACGGAGAATATTGGCTCTTTACGTAAAGATAATAACGTGCTGGTCAATGGAAAAAGAGAATAAAATCTTTATTTCTTTCAATTCGGTGCATATTTCTTTGTCTATTTTTCAGAGGGTTGCTTCTACCGGAAAATTATGTAGCAAGCAAAGGGGGAGTTGTGAAGGGGGGTTTCCTATAGATGATAGTAATACTGCTTTAAGATCTTTTAATTGTTTTAAGTTTCCCGGTACAGCTAAACTGTCTGCCTTTTTAATATTCTAACCTTCTTTTTTTTTAACTACGTCAGTTATTTTGTGGTGGAGTCCTAAAATTGTGTTCATTTGCATAATCAGCTCTCACATGAGCAAGGTAGATGAGCCATCTCTTTGATTCCAAAATCAGAAAAAAAGACCCTCTTTATCTATAAGTTTGATACAAAATGTATCTCTGCCGGATTTAAAAATTATTCAGATCACGGTGATATTATACATGCTAATCAAATAGGTTTTAAAAGGTCGTTTATTTGTATTGCTTTACATTTTTCTTACTGTGCACTTTTTTTTAAGACTTCATGGTTTCTTTTTCTGGTTGAATATGAAAAGGCTTTTGATTTCCTAGAATCATCTTTTATGTTAAAGACACCAAAGTGTCATTTTCATTTTGGGTTAAACCCTTTATTCAAGTAATACTGCTTGTGTAACAAATAATGGTCATTCTACAGTCTTTCATATTCGTATTACATTTTTGTGCTTCTTGTAGAGATTATTGCTGTAAGTGAGTAATAAGTTAAAAATTGTATCTTTGCATTTGATACCACTTCCATTTTTAACATTCATACCCTTCATATTTTTGAAAGATTATCTGGTTTAAAATTGAACAATAAAAATCTTTATTTTCTCTCTATTTTGCCCCATTATTTTTCCCAAATGTCAATATCTTTTCTCCTATTAGAAAAAATAAAAATAACTGCAACATTATGTAAATTCAATCAAAATAATTCCATTTCTACGAGTCTGAATCTAATTTTTGTTTATTTTATTTTTATTTTTATGTTTTTTTTACTTATAAAAACAAAAATATATATATACAAATATCCTCACTATTTTCAGTGCTTATCTATTGATTTGTATGGAATATGAGATGTTCATAGAAGAGTATTTTTATGCTCAACATTCTCATCGTGAGCAACGTGCATGTTTTGCATTGCATTTCGTGTACTTATTGTAAGAATTCTTTTATGCAATAAAACTTTGTCAAGCACCCAATTGCCTTCTTGGTATCATCTATTTTGCTGCTGAAAATGAGGGGGAAAAAGTTTTAAAAATTAAAATTAATTACTAATGAAGGAAGCAAGTACGGTCTATTAGAATTTTCAAGTTGATCCATGCCAATGAGTGTTTTTTTGTGTGGATATATCAAGGCAAATATCAAATTAAGAAAAATATAGATATTTTATGACCTAACTAAACTGATCTTCATAATTTAGCATATGTTGTGTAGATCCGGTGCATTAAGCTTAAATGACTTCTAATATGCTGATAAGGTTTTCCAGGTTTGGTTTATTTGCTTTTAATCATCAGTGATATTCTGTTTGGCATATACCTAGAGCTGCATCACAAAACTCTGGTAATAGCTGTCCCATGAAAAGGGCAGTTATTATCTTTCCACTTAGAATGCTTAATAGATGTCTGTTCTAAGTAGAAACAAATATTGTAAAACAATTAACCTTATCAATTTAAAGGATTAGTTTAGTGGTTAATAAGTATATTTCAAAGAGGACTTAAAAAAGAGAAATGGGGAAGTAACTACTAACTAATATCTTTTTCGGTTAAGAAGATATTCAAGATCTGTCTCATCTGTGTAGAAACGACTGGTGTAGTAAGTCTACTATGGAAGGTTGGCGCACTAATCCTTACATTCTTAACAATTGTTAATTTCACAACTAGTTGCAATTCAGTCGTTTCTACATATGTTACATACAAACATTAACCTTCTTCGTGGAGTAAGATTTTTTTTAATGATTTCAGGCTTTCCCATTTTGTTTCTTTAGAAGTCCCTTTTCATATAAGATGAACATACTCAAACCATTAAACTATTCCTTAAGGGAATTAAGCTCAAAATGCGTCCTTTTTCAAGCTGGCCATATGTTGATTGATGGTATATATAATAACTCTTTGTCACATTTAAGCCTTAGGATGGTGATATATGGTGGAAAAAAAAGAAAACAGATATCTCATGGGTCTACATATAAAATGTGCATAATTGGATCTGGGCTGAAAGTTTAAAAAGCTGCAAAATGTGCAGTATGCAAATTATTTTTTATAGAATTCAACCCTACAATATTTTCATCGCTAAGTTGATATTAAAATTTTGAATGATCTGTCCTAAAATTACTACCACCACTCCAACGCCCCCCCACACACACACAAACACCTCCGGAAAATTATTACACTTTTATCGGTCCGAAAATTACTAGAGCTCATTATCCGTTCTTAGTTACCTCTTTTTTTTTTTTGGAGAAAAAAAGAAGAATATTTTGGTCCAAATTTGGTCAAATAAAACAATTTTATAACAAAACCTACAAAAAATGGAAACTTTATAGACTATGTATGGAAATCAGAAGGGTTTAGACTTCGATTAGCCAATTGTATGATTCATCATGAATCGGAATATATTTATGTATAAAATAATGTGAAAAACAAATAAGGGACCCTTATGATTATTCATGCCTTCGATCATTCTTTTGCTGAGAATAAATGTAACTCGGCATATCACTGCAGGAGTATAAATCCTGATACACGACCAGATTTACCAAATTCATATCCAGTCTTCAGTAAGTCAGTGGCAAGGGTCCCATGTTAGGTTTTTTTTCTTTCTTTTTCGGAACCACGAGTGAAATGTGTGGTATTGTGCTTGATGTATGTGTCTCGCCAATCTGTCAATAAAAAGATAAATAATGATAAAGGGACAAATCTATTTCAATACCTAAAATGAAACTTTTTTTTTCTCTGTAAAGGGACACCGTTTAAACTTTACAAATAAGATTGGGTGGGCATGCCAGTTTTTGTCAGGACAATGGCTAATCTCCAAGTAAGTTTTGCCCTGCATGTCCCCTTTCAAAGATACCGCACTATTTGGAAGAGTTTTTATAAACTGGGTAAACAAAGGTAGGTAAAAGACTTTTTAAGTATGAAAGTCAGATATGAAGGGCTGATTGGCACAAATTTGTCTTTAGGGAAAATTTTAGAATACTATATGAGCGCAAAGTACGTGACATTTTGTATTTTTAGGGAGATATTTATGTTACTTTCTTTACTGTGATCTTAAAACATTAGATATGGTCTTTGAAGAAAAACTTTTAAGTTTCCAATGTTTCAAAGGGCATGTTCCTTCTCTGAAAAACGCAATTTTCCTCATGAAAAAGGGCACTTTTAAAACTTTTGAGAAGAGTGTGTGTGTGTGTGTATGTGTGTGTGTATGCAAGGGCATAGGAAGCGGGGGAGGGGGCTAAACTATGCTTTAGTCCCCTCCCCCTTCCCCTTGAAAAACCCCTTATAAGACTTATTTATACCCACTTTAGATAATTTAATTTTATAGGATATTGTCATATGTTCTAATTTCTTCAATTATGTTGATAAAAAAGGTAATGTAATTTCGATGGAGACTTTATTGCTTCTTAGCACCTTCATATTCATTATGAGCTGATCGAAGCTGTATTAAACATAACATTTGCGTGCTACCGCAGAATCTGAGTGCGGGCAGCATAAAAAAAAATCCCAGGTGTGTTTAGGCTGTTAGGGCAATTTGCGTTTATTCCGTTGAAAATTAGACAGTGATTTAGAAGGATTTTCAACTGATATCAATGCAAATTGCGTGTGGGCATCTGTGACACCTAGAGTTAAAAAAGAAGATAAAAAGAATGTCAGTTGTTCATTCTTCTTTGAAAAAAAGAGAACAAAATGCCCGAAGCGCCAAATATGCCCAAGAAACCATGCCATGCCCCCATCCCCACCTTCTGAGTGGGGATGGGAGTCGATGTCCCTAAATAGATAAAGCTTCAGCCCCCCCCCCCCCCTCCCAAGAAAAAAAATGTTCCTACGCCACTGTGTGTATGTGTGTGTGTTCAGATTTAGTTTTGATTTTCTCCGTAAAATATTAAAATTTCAACACAGTTTCTTGTGAAGTTTAATTCATCGAAACATTTCAACAGTTTACGAATTCTGGGAAAAGTGGGTTCAGTAAGTATTCAGGTATATTTGCTCTTGAATTCGCCCTTGGCATATCTTACCGTGGCATTGTGTATAGCTGCATCTTCTAGGGGATCAAAGAGTGATTCTGTCTCAAGAAACGGTTTGCTCCGTCATCAGTAAGTCTAATATATGCTAGTGATGATTCTGCCGACTCAGAGACGATAATTGATTGCCTTGTAAGTGCAAAAATTTCGACCACAAATCAGAAATTTTCAATAACTTTGTATTTTTATCACAAAATTAACACAATACCTGAATATTAATCTTCTACAGCATACCTGCACTGTGATGGGTTTCGTATTTAACGAAATGTATTTTCACCAACATAAATAAAGAGGGGAAATGGCTAAATGTGTTATTCAATGGCCAGACGAAAACTTCAAGCAAATATTAAAATCAAACGTGTTAAGTATCTACTGATTATGCAGGGGATATGGCATGATATAAAATACACGCAGACTTGACAAATAGGAATATTGTCGAGTATAACCTGTTTCACAGAAAGAAAATATTTGCATGCAAATTAACCCTCGGCTTTTGTTGTGTTTATAATTGAACGAGGTCGTATTGCTTTGAAAAAAAAAAAAAAAAAAATGAAATTGTTTCTTATCTAAACAATCAGTGACGTGGCATATCGTATGCAACGAAAATGGGTGCAGTGAACTAACAAAAACAGGGTACGGTGTATTTGAATATAAAATAAAATGTATTGAAAGTAGGTATTACGTTAAATCAAAGAGCTCTTTAGTTAAATGTTCCCTGCAGTACCGCTGTTCACAACGGCCGTCGATAAACAGAATTATCGTTTAAATAATAATGGAGGAGATATTACGTCTGGCCTTTTCAAGCTTTGTTATCATAGAAGCAGTATTGCAAGTCAAGGTTGAAATTCCATACATTCCAAAGCTATCTTACATATATTGTCCTCTCAATTAAAACCTTAATAGACCTGATCCAAAAGTTGTTTCTACCTAATTTGAACCACAAACACACTAAAGTTAGGCCATCCAAAATGAAAGAAAGCATCACTGAGTAATAGTTAATTACATATGACCACACCAAGGTACACTGGCGTAGCCAGAGGGGCACAGGGGGCCATGCCCCATCCCATATTTACAAAAATTAAATTACACCTACTATATGACTATGTATCGTACAGATGCGCATACATGAAATGCGAATCTCCCTGCATTCCCTGTAATGTAAAGTCGTTGTATTCCTGTAAAACAAAACAAAAAATAGTTCAAATTTTTAAATGAAATTTTGACGCAATTTTTAATTTGTCAAGAGTCGTGAACTTGCCAAGCCTGTTCTTACGCGATGACGATGGAAGATGGCGCCATTCTGCTACTGCTTTACGATAACAAAGTACTACAAGTGCCCCATTATTTTGCTCAAAACTTTCCACAAATAGAAATCAATTTGTCTAAACTCTGAAGGCGGTAATTAAGTTCGGTTGAACTTGAATTTTGAAAATGTCACTTTTCGCATATGGTTTTTCAAAAAGGAAAAGGGAAAACACGGATGAAGGTAATGTATGCCCAGTCCAGTAAATATATTAATGATATGTATACATAAGTGACCATTTGTTGTTCTTCTATTGTCTTTAATATAGGCTTAGTTTCACGAGTTTTATAAAGCTATTTGTCATCGTCGGTGTGGGTGAAGCAAACACACATTTTTTATATATGTTCACAGTCCAGAAAAATAGGATGGCGGGACCAGAAAATGACGGAAATTTTAGGGTTACTTCGTTTTCGACTTCGTAGTGGGGATTTACTTTTGAAGGACCATATAAAAACTTCCCATGCTAATGCAACCTACCTATCATCCTTGATTCAAAATGAACCTATTTGCGTTGCTGGTGACATGATTAGGGAAAGTGTTGTTGCTAACATCAAAAAGCACAGTTCTGGTCTATCATAGCTGATGAAACATTGGATCGCCAAAAAAGGGAACAACTGGCAATTGTTATAAGATATGTTTCACCTCGCGATTCTGGAGTTTGGAGATTGCATGAGGACACGGTAATGGTATTGGACTTGATTTCTGACATCAAATCTAATAATCCTGGTGAAATTGAGCCCAATGAAACCAAGTTGAGTGGAAAAGCTATTAGAGAAACGTTGCTAAGAAACATTTGTGAGCTCGGTTTGAATCTGTCTCTTTGTGTGGGACAAGGCTATGATGGGGCAGGAGCCATGGCCAGTGAACGGGTTGGTGCTTCAGCAACAATAAAAAAGGCAGCTCCATTGGCCTTTTATTTTCATTGCGCCATGCACTGCCTAAATTTGAGTGCTTCCGCAATGTTGTGCGAGAAATTTCATCGACTTTTCGAGCAAGTGCAAAAAAAAAACGGATTTGTTGAAGAGCCTCATAGAAAGTGACTCTGGTATTTCCATGACCAAGAAGCACCTGATTACGTTGTGCGAAACACGTTCTGTGGAACGACATGTTGTAACATTTATGCAACTTTTGAAATATACACTAGATGCCTTATCGGAAATCAAATGCTGGGCATCACCTTGCGACAGAAACAAAGCAGAAAGCCTTGAAAAATTGGTGTGCAACTCAGAATTTGCAGTTGCTTCAGTCATTTTGGAGAAACTGTCAGGATTGACGCTACCAGTTTCCTGAGTCTTACAAACAGTGGGGGGAGATTTATCCCAAGCGTTAGCCTTAGTAAACCGTCTCCAGTCTGTTTTCAAAGAATTGCAAAGTGAAGGGGAGCCCCATGACCTGTATCAAAAGGCAGAATCAGTCGCACAAGATGTGATAGAGGTGGAACTGCGAAAACCACGCATTGCAGCTAGAAGCTCATACCGACCAAATGCTCAAACATCGGACAACACCACCGAAGGCTATTACAGAGTCAACTTTTTGTATCCAGCCATAGACTCCAACTCCATTATTGGAGACCTCAAGCACAGATTTGGACCACATCAACAACACCTTTTTTTTATCCAGCCATAGACTCCATTATTGGAGACCTCAAGCACAGATCTGGACCATATCAACAACAGATTATGAAACTTAACTACTTTGTACCAAATTGTATGGAATTCGCCAAACAAGCTGACGGTGAGAGGCAGTGGAATGATTTAACTCCTGCTATTGAGGTGTATGCAAGTTTGATCAGAGATCCTTTCATGATTGTTAAGGGCGAATACATGTTATGGAGGAAGAAATGGGAAAATGTTCCTGTCAAGTCCCGACCATCTTCATCCGTCTGTGCCCTGGATCATTGCTCTGAAATGTTTCCTAACATATCACTGTTGCTCCAGTTGCTGACAACTTTGCCAGTGACTTCTGCACAGGCCGAAAGAGTCTTTTCAAAAATGAAAAGAACCCTTACAGCTATTCGGTCAACAATGACGGAAGCCCGACTGGAGGCACTTATTCTATTACAAATTCATTGCCCAGACGTGGAATCAGTCATCGACAGATTTGCCATAACATCAGCGCGGCGGTTGAATCTAAAATTATGATTTGGTAAGTTTGATTGTCAAATCTTACTTCCAACCTTTCGACTCCAAGTAACAAGTAAGTACAATGCCACCTCACTCAACCCCTCATTTTTCAATATTCTGGAGTCAAAAATATTGGCCAGGTGTGCAAGTGTGATCAATGATCTTCTGTTTGCTTTACAAATATCTTCTTTTGACATGTACCACCCCCCTTTCCCCATAAAAACTCGGGAGGCATCAACCCAAACTGCCCCTATATCGCTACGCAATAGAGTTTGAATAAATTGTACCTCGGCAAGTATGTGGCGGGGGCAGGTGGCACAGTTCCCCCAATTTTTTTGGCAACCAAGAATTCGGGCAAAATGTACAGCAAAATTCTGGCAAAAATGTGAACAATCAAAGAAAAACAGCCTCAAATTTCCAAGTTTTTGGCCTGGGAAGTGCCATTTCCGGCAATCTATAGGCAGCATTTATTGGAAAAATTTCTCTAAACGCTAAGCGCCAACCCATGGTGGCGCTCCGCTTAGATACTGTCACGGGTCAAAATTCATACCAATGAGTAGCCCCCTCCCCAAACAAAAAACCTGCCTACGCCAATGCCAAGGTAGTAGATATCAAATTGATTGAATGCTTATTCTAGTATAATATCTTTCATGTCCTTATCTGGTTATGCATGTGATTTATATCAAATCTAGATGTGGATTTGATCTAGAATTTTCTATAGGATTTATATATACATATATATATATATATATATATATATATATATATATATATATATATATATATATATATATATATATATATATATATATATATATATATATATATATATATATATTTATATATATGTATATATATATATATATATATATATATATATATATATATATATATATATATATATATATATATATATATATATATCTATATATATATTTATATATATATATATATATATATATATATATATATACATATATATATATATATATATATATATATATATATATATATATATATATATATATATATATATATATATATATATATATATATATATATATATATATATATATATATATATATATATATATATATATATATATATATATATATATATATATATATATATATATATATATATATATATATATATATATATATATATATATATATATATATATATATATATATATATATATATATATATATATATATATATTATATATATATATATATATATATATATATATATATATATATATATATATATATATATATATATATATATATATATATATATATATATATATATATATATATATATATATATATATATATATATATATATATATATATATATATATATATATATATATATATATATATATATATATATATATATATATATATATATATATATATATATATATATATATATATATATAAATATATATATATATATATAGATATATATATATATATATAAATATATATATAGAGAGAGAGAGAGATATATATATATATATATATATATATATATATATATATATATATATATATATATATATATATATATATATATATATATATATATATATATATATATATATATATATATATATATATATATATATATATATATATATATATATATATATATATATATATATATATATATATATATATATATCAGGTTCTACCTACAGTGAGCGGCGCTGGCGGGCCCATCCAGGATTCGCAATTCCCGCCCAGCACTCGGCTCTAAGATTCATTCTTCCGCCCAGCACTTAAAAGTTCAATTCGGTTAATTAATTAAGTGTTTAAAAAGATTTCCTTTTAATCTCGCTCTATTTATGTCATCTGCTGAGAGTTGAACACACAATTACAATGACGGGGTCGTCGCCTGCGTATTCGGTTATGATAGTACAAATGCTATCACGAAACGCTTAATACGACCCGGACGAGAACACAGGTACGACGTACGGACAGACATAACATAACATAACATACATTACGCACAATAAATTCCGATCAAAAAAATCTGAACTGTAAAGGAATTTAACGGAATTGAACGTACATATATATTATCTATCATAAAATCACCCATACACGAAGCTCTTTGCATAAAAATGCGTACATGAACACAGCTCAGGTCACGTTTTAATCCTTGTAAATCAATGCTGGCAGCTTACCAAGTCCGACACTTACCAAACAAAACATTTTAGAAAGTAAATATTACACCCCAAGAGGCCAAGGCCGGTCCATGGTGTAAGTAACCATGGAGGTATTAATCTCAGTTAATAGCTCCATGAAGTAACCGATCACCTTTATTATAACCCTTAATTTGTGGGGAATTTGATATTGACGAAAGTTGTGTAGTTCGAGCGTACTGGGACGAAAATAAAAGCGGTCAAAAGTTTGAGCAAGATGAATAACAATGGAAATTGAAAGTTTCTGGCATATGTTTTTACTTCTTTTTTTCGGAGGGGAGACACTTTCACAGTTAAATATCCATTTTATTTTCTATTGAAAAATATTTTGTAAATCCGTCTAGCATTCCGATATAAAAATAATAATAAAAAACTTTTTCGTTGACAATTTGTCAATAGAAGTGGACTAAATTTGAACAGTTCTTCATTGAAGGGGGGTCTAGGACGTCACCCTGGATCATCACTGGAGCCTGGCACTCAAACTTGTATAGCTAAAACCCTGATGTATATATATATATATATATATATATATATATATATATATATATATATATATATATATATATATATATATATATATATATATATATATATATATATATATATATATATATATATATATATATATATATATATATATATATATATATATATATATATATATATATATATATATATATATATATATATATATATATATATATATATATATATATATATATATATATATATATATATATATATATATATATATATATATATATATATATATATATATATATATATATATATATATATATATATATATATATATATATATATATATATATATATATATATATATATATATATATATATATATATATATATATATATATATATATATATATATATATATATATATATATATATATATATATATATATATATATATATATATATATATATATATATATATATATATATATATATATATATATATATATATATATATAATTGTGTAAACTGTACATTTGACCCGCTGTTCATGATTATTTGATTTTCTTCAATACATCAGATTAACGGTGATAGGTTGATCAAGTTATGTTTTTATCTACGCAACCTTTTCACACTCTGTTACATTATTAAGCTACGAAACCAGAAGGTTGGCCAACATATTCATCATATATGTTACAAGTGAATTTCTTGGAATTAGACGGCATTTTGATCGGCTTGGAATTACCTCTTTTATCATCAGATCATTCAGCACTTTCGTCTAATCTCTCTTGATTCTTTTGCTTGGTATTTTTGCAGGTACGTTCTATTACAATAAACTTATAGAAATATATTGCACACGATTGCTACCAAGAGAGAAGATAGAGTTGTTTACCTTCTTAAAGGAATATTCCGGTAAGTTTTTTTTTTTTTTTTTTTTTCCCTTTATATAATAGACGAGGGAGCATTAGAAGCACAAATTGATGATGAACAGTTGATATCGTAATCCGTTTAGGACTTATTGCATTTCAAAGATTTCAATAATTAAAAGAGGCAAATAATTTTAAAACAAATATATACAAATTGTTTTGGATCTAGAATTATGACATAGCAGTATGCACTGCAAGATCACTTTTTACACACTAGTACAATCTAGAGGACGACCATTTCCCTGGTCGTTTATTCTTTATTTTTGTGTAAGGGTCGACACCACGGCACCTCGTTCAAGCACTACGATCAACCCAGCTCCACGTTCACGTTGATGTGTGGCAGTATACGCGGTCAAGAAGGTTATATACAAGTTTCCATGTGAAATTTATACCAGAAGTTTCAATTTCATCTGTTAGTGTGGATGTCATCAAGAGATGTGCATCATGTTGCTGACAAAATGTGTTGCATATCATTAACTGAAACATTTATAACAAAAATAGTCGGTTCATTTTTCTTGCTGGTGATGGTACACTTATAATAAAGACCTTAATTAGTACAAGTGAAAAGTGGGTGGTGACCATTTATTTGTTCTATCATAATTCCTTAAGGATTTCTAGTCTGAAAACTTAGGGCGTATTTTTAGGTGGTTCCCCCCAAAAAGTGAACGCTTGTATATCTAGCACGCAACGGAATTGCAATTTTCTGGTTAATATGAATATTCAAGTGAACTTTGCCCTCATGCCGACTGTGGGCTATGGACACGATGGAGGCATGTTTAGCGATCTGTTGTGAGTTCTATGGGGTGCGCGTTCGTACGAAAAACCTGTAGCCGCTACTCGCCCCAAGGAGATTGCACCTGGCGGAAAGTAGCGGCTACAGGGTTTTTGTACGAGACGCGCACCCCGTGGTGTTTATTCCATCAAAATATAAGCCCCGTATATATTTTTTTCTCTGTTATTATCTTTAATTTAAAATCAAATAACAGAACAAATAACGCCATCAAAATTTGTTATTTTTTTCCATTTCAACATTGTACATATATTATTATCTATGCATTATTATGTATGCATTATTATCTATGCATTATTATCTATGCATTATTATTCATGCATTATCTATTATCTGTACATATACAGAACGTACTGCTATTAATACAAAGTTTTATAAACATTGAAAGAGATCCCAAATATTGAAGGAAATTTTCCCAGCAATTGATGAAAATTTACCGAAAATCGAGGACAAAGTGCCCCAAAATGAAGAAAATTAACCGAAAATTATACGAGAATGAAAAACATTTCTCAAATATGGAAAGCGATTTCCCAAGCATGGAATGGAAATTCCCAAAAATTTAAGTAATTTACCGAAAATAGAAGAATTGCCCCAAAATAAAGGAAATTTACCGACAATTGAAGAAATTTACAAGAGAATGAAAACAATTTCTTGAATATTGAAAGTGATTTCCTAAACATTAAATGACATTTCCCGAAAATTGAAGTAATTTACCAATAATCGAAACACAATTGCCCCAAAATAAAGGAAATTTTCCGAAAATTCCACGAGAATAAAAGAAATTGCCCAAAATTCAAAGAAATTTCCCAAATATTGATGGAAATTTCCCGAAAATTGTCGAAAATCGAAAGAACAAAATTCAGACATTAAAAGTGCTGAACTGAAAGGAATTTCCAGAAAAGTGAAGAAAATTTACCAATAATCGAAGAAAATTGCCCCCAAATAAATTTCAAAAATTGCACAGGAATTAAGGATATTTGACAAAGATTGAAAGAGATTTTCATGAAATTTCCTGAAAATTTAAGGAAATTTACAAGGCAGCAAGGCGGGGTTCTGGGAATTGTTGGAGTAATGAAAAATATTGGATTTTTTTAGGGGGCTTTCAACCTCCGCCCGCCCCTCTCGATCCGCCACTGCCATATCATATATAATGCTATAAGATTTTGTTAATGTGTACTTTTTACTCCAAGTTGAAATCTGCAATCTCAAATATAAAAACTTGACTTTCCACTAGAGTGAACCATTCTTAGGCGAAATTTGATTTTTTCTTTAAATTCCTAACTGTGCAAAAAATATGTAAACAATTTTTATGGATTCTTTGTTGATGTGACTTACTTTTGTTGCATGACGAAGCTTCAACGTAGACAGGTAAATCACTAACTATTATCTTATCTGAATGCCACGATTATTTTTGCAGACATGCGTGTATTCTGTGTAGTATGTAGTACTAAATTAACACTTACTGGAAAACCAGCAAATTGAAATGAAATATGATAATTCGAAAGTCAAATTTACGACTTGTTATACTTGTATATTGTCATAAAGTTATTCAGAATATATCCGTTCGTTATATTTCACATGCATGGGAAGGAGCAGGTTCGTTACAAAATTTGATCTGGTACGTACTTTATCATAGATCATCATATTCGATCATTGTCAACTGTCTTGAAAGCTCTATTTAATACATTTATATGCAAGGGCGTAGGAAGCGGGGTGGGGCTTTATCTCCAGTCAAAAATGTGAGAGGACGGAAGTATGTTTCCGCCCACCCCCCACTTCACTCTTCAGAGAAGAAAACCCCATATTGGGCTTATTTGTATCCTCTGTGAAATATATAAACCTTTTCGGGGCTTGTTCTTCTGATTCATTTGATTATATTTTATAATACTTTGGTCCGATCCCGGTTCCGATTTTAGTTTCCCCAATTATGATAATTTGAATTATCTCTGTGAAATATATAAACCTTTTCGGGGCTTGTTCTTCTGATTCATTTGATTATATTTTAAAATTTGGTCCGATAACATTTTAAATTATGATAATTTATACACCGACGTAAAATGTGCCAATGTAACATTTGTATACAACATATTTGTAACATACAGCATGCAGTTAGTACGTGTACATGCAGGTGACAGGTCACTGCACTCCGAGCATGTATGTACGCGTGTATATTCCTCTTTGTTGAAGAAAAAACTTCCCACAATTGTGAAAATAAATGGGGAAAAAATTAATGAGGAGGGGGGTTGAGGTTTGTAGTAAACAAACTTTCAGCCCCCCCCCCTCTTCCCCCCCCCCTTTCCTCCCCCGCAAGAAGAAAAATGTTCCTACGCCGTTGTTCATATGCGTGAAAAACCGACCAGGGATATGGTGGTCCTAGGCTACATTACCTGGTAGTTTTTATCAATGAAATACATAAGGATTTCCCACCTTTTCCATCTGTCCATGGTTGTCTGATAAGAGCGCATGGTTGTATGACAAGAGCACATGGTTGTCTGACAAGAGCGCATGGTTGTATGACAAGAGCGCATGGTTGTCTGACAAGAGCGCATGGTTGTCTGACAAGAGCGCATTTGGAACTATTTCTCTGTTTTTCCATGTTTGACAACCATTGGTTGGTTGGGCTTCAATGACCACTTTTTCCAACATTGTATTTGACATCCATTCCCCCTATCATACCTTTTCAACCAAAAACCACCATTTACACGACGGTTAAAAACCGACCGTTGGTTGTCAGTGGGGGTCAATGTCGGGTCAATGGCCATGATATTACGTTTTTAAGTGTACATGTATTGTATTAAACAAATTTTATGCTATAGACAATACGATTGTCAAAGCAAGTTTAGTAAAACCCACAAATTCCACCATTTACAACCAAGTTCATGCCTCATATAAAAACCAACATGTTGACCACCATGATGTGGGAAAAGGTACTTTTCTAGGAAAATCTGATTAACGTAGGAAAAGGTGGTAAACCATAGTCTACCCACCACATAAAATATTGGACCCCTCTACTCGTCCTTGCCTTTTAATTGGTCACCTCTACTCGTCCCAGACATCTACTTGGTTGACGTACTTTGATTGACATACTTGATTGGTTGTCAAACATTTGTCAAACATACTAGTCACACTATCATCTACCTGATTGGCTACTTCTACTTTCATTACCTGTACTCTCCCAAACTTAAACTAAAATCCTATAGGTGCCCGAATAGCGTCATATTTACTCAAACTGAAACTAAAATCTAAGCTTGTACATCTGGCTCACAAAGTCGTGAAAGTGAAAGCTTCGTATGGACGCGCTCCCAAGCAGAACTGAGCTGTGACAGTTTCGTGTGTGAGAGTACAGGTTCATTGAAGCTTCCGGTCCATTTCCGGTTTAAGGCTATGTAAGCGAGGTAGCACCCGGATCACCAGTGCACCACAACTGGTTATCAAAGGCCGTGGACATTGACTTGGTTGTTGATGTTATATCTGTCCGTACGTCGTGCCTGTGTTCTCGACCGGGTCGTATTAAGCGTTTCGTGATAGCATTGTTACTATCATAACCGAATACGCAGGCGACGACCCGTCATTGTAATTGTGTGTTCACTCGTCGTCGTCGGCGGATGATTGGGCGGATACTTAGAGGTGAAACATAATATCGTTGTTTCACTAAGTTAACTGAATAAACACCATGGGGTGTGCGTTTCGTACGAAAACCCTGTAGCCGCTACCCGTCTCCAGGCAGAGCACACCTTTCGTACGAACGCGCACCTTATACTATTGTGGATAATATATCTGTCAGTTAAGGAGCAACCCAAAAAACTGGGTACTTTGAAATACCCAAAAAATTGGGTACTTTTATATCTTACGTCATCGCATGAGCCTACACATTTGACTAGCCCACACTAAACATATGGGGTTTCTCATTTTCCGCTCCGGATTGTCGAAAATTTCAATGAATATCCTGAAATTTTGGAGACTGATAATAAATAGATATTAAAGACTTTTTGTCGCTGCTTTTTTAAAATCACGGTTGCCTTTTTGAGAAAATCAATAAAACAGATTATGGGCAATCTGTTTTATTCATTTTCTCAAAAAGGCGACGATGAATTTCAAGAAGCAGCGTCAAAAAGTTATTATTATCTATTTACTATCCGTCTTCAAAATTTCATTTTGGACAATCCGGAACGGAAAATGAGAAACCCCATATGTTTAGTGTGGGCTAGTCGAATGTGTATGCTCATGCGATGACGTAATACATAAAAGTACCCAGTTTTTTTGGGTATTTCAAAGTACCCAGTTTTTTGGGTTGCTCCCGAACTGTCAGTGAAATTCACAAAATCGAGCGCCCTCACTTTTCGGCTTAGTGCTCTTTTAATTTTTTCTGAGATGGATTATGAAATGAATATTCATGGTTGTTTTTGTTGTATTGTCAAACAAAAATTTTTCATATAATTACCCCAGTCTTTGATGTTGATAATTGTGTATTTCAATATAATGTAACGTCTCCTCAGAGATTACTAAAGGAGGGCGTAAATGATCCGAGCGAAAACCATGCACACCAACACGTTGTTATACCCACAACTGCAAAGTGAATCACAAAACAAAAAAACACGTTAGAGAAGATTATTGGTTTGCAACTGTCTATTAAAGACAATAACGAATTACATACTTCAAGCAAAAAGTTACGCTAGGTAACTGGAGCATTAGGAAGTAACTTCCTAACTCGGCAGAGGTTAGGTATCAACTGCGAGTAGTCAAATGTAACTATACTTGATCACGGTATGCGCATGCTGGCTGCAGTTGGATGACGTCGCAGATTTTTACTATAATGCCAGATCTTTCTTATATTAGATATTTTGGTTACTGTACACTAATTAAAAATACCTCAATTTGTCAAAGAAGGGAAATCAAGGATGATGGACATTTTCGGTCGTGAAAGGGAAACGCCCATTATCATACAAATTTAAATGTTTTATCAGAATTTCTTTAAAATGAATTCTTTTTCAAAACTGAAAAAAAGCTTATTACTAAACATTGTACATGCACTTTTCCTATCCAACAACTGTCAACATCTGTCAGGCAATTTCAAGTTCATTGCGTAGGCCGTAGTCTGTTAGTGTATATTTATTGCACTTCGAAGCTTTTCGTATTAACCTCCTTCACAGGATTGAGGGAGTCTGATTGGTAAAAAGCTCGTTTAACATAGTCTCTGATTATTCCACGTTTTCTTTTCAGGGTAACAACTGCCCCTTTCTTGCAAAAATTGACTTATGACTTGTCCTTCTCCTTAAAAATTTGTTCCAGCAAATCATAGCCACAAACTTACTGTAGCAAATAGTGAGACCACTTTATCTTAATTAAAATAACCACACAATAAGGACTTCAACCATTGCTTATATGATACTCAGCACCCGGGCTTCCACAACAACTAAGGTTTCCAGAATAAAGAAAATAAAGAGAAAAGATCTGACCCGACCTGGTTATTTATCAGGTCGGGTCTGTCAATTTGAAACTTTAAGGAACAGAACAACTAATGTGTATTATTACATGGATATAGAGGATAGATGTTTGCAAAATGGGAATACCAACAGAGCAATGGAGACGCAAAATTGGACAGTTTTCTAGTGGCTGGTGTGGAAAGTGTAGCCTAAGCTTTCCTCCAAGCTGCGTTATTCATACAAACCGTATTACAGGAATCGCCGGTATCTCCAATGCATTAACTTTGAAGAATACTTCGGTATGTGTCCTTTTGTTATTACTAGCGTTTATCATACATGTCTACAGACCACGATGTCCTGGGTTCAAGCCTGGGTTGGGTAGACACGCCAGTGCACCACAACTGGTTATCAAAGGCCGTGGACATTGACTTGGTTGTCGATGTTATATCTGTCCGTACGTCGTACCTGTGTTCTCGTCCGGGTCGTATTAAGCGTTTCGTGATAGCATTGTTACTATCATAACCGATTACGCAGGTGACGACCCCGTCATTGTAATTGTGTGTTCACTCGTCGTCGTCGTTATTACTAGCAGGAGATGTTGAGCTTAACCCAATCAAGCTGATAATGAAGGTCAAGTTGATTTCTCTGCAATATTGACAAAAATCAACACAAATTTAACTGACTTGAATACAAAGGTCGATGGCATTTCTCGTGACTTAAGCTTATTAAAGACAAGAATGGATAACATTGAAGACGTACAAAATGACTTGGAAACTGATAGCACTGAAATAAAGAAGAAACTTCATGACTTGGAACTTAGAAACGATCAACTTGAATCACATCTCCGTTGGGAAAATCTTTTTTTTTTTTTGGCATTCCAGACAACCCTAAAGAATTATGGGCCGAAACGGAAACAAAATTGAAATCGTTCATGGGGGAAATACTTGGTCTCGATGCTGATGCAATCACCCTTCAAAGATGTCACCGAAGAAGATCGAAAGGTAAATCCCGACCCATCATTGCCTAGTTTTTGAAATTCAAGGACAAGGAACTCGTGCTGAGGAAAGCGATCAAAAATCTAAAAGGCACCGGATTTCGGGTAAGCAAAGACTTAACAAAGCACACTAAGTATCTGCAAAAGAAACTGCTGCCCTATATGATGGAAGCCCGAGATGAAGACAAAAAGGCGACAATTCGCTTTGATAAATTGATTATCGAGGGTGAGGCATTTATCTGGGACGAAAATACCAACTCCATTAAAACGAAAAAAAAACAGATTGATGGCCAGGCCCTGGCCGTTCAAGAACTAGTACAAGCAAAGAGTTTCGTTGGACCAATTTATTTCCTGTAATCGACAGACAATCCACCGTTACCCAAGAGCATAGGACCCACATCATTAATTATGGGAACAACATAATTAGTATTAAAATACTTGTGTGGAATGTTGAAGGTATTCGCAAAAAACTTGAAAATCCTGATTTTAAGAGGTACTGCACAGCTTTTGATATAATTTGTTTCATGGAAACTTGGCTAGGAAGCAGTGACGAAATAATTATTGAGGGCTAAAAGGAATTTTCAGCAGTAAGGAAACGCATTTCGGGGGCTAAGAGAAATTCTGGAGGTGTTTCTGTGTTTTTCACGAGTAGCTTCAAATTACAACGAGTACAGAACTTAGGTTCTGATAATCATATATGGACGCATCTTCCTTCTTTAGTAAACAACCCGCCGATATACTTGTGTGCATTGTACAACCCACCTAAGAATTCACCATATTCTGATGTGACCTTTTTTTAAAAACTAGAACAAGATATTGTTGTTCTAGATAGTTTGCATAATGAATGCTTATTTATATTAGCTGGAGACTTGAATGCTAGAACGGCTCAATTGTCGGATTGTATTGAAATGGACGATAACAATGCTTTAGGAATTTCTGAACCTGGTATTCATTCATGTCGATACTCTGTTGATAATGGTGTTAACTTGTATGGTAATTTGTTAATTGACTTATGCATAAGTACTAACGTGCAGATTTGTAATGGTAAATTGCTCCCTGTAAGTGAAACCGGAGGATATACTTACATTTCATCAACGGGGCAAAGTGTCGTTGATTACATAATAGCATCTCAGAAGTTGCTCAATAACAGAGTACTTACTAATCTTATAGTTGGTGATGCTGTAGATTCGCCACATTTACCACTAACCTTTGGTATTAATAACGTAAATAGTGCTCACCATAACAATGTTAGTGGTGAACGATCACAGTCTATTGATTGTGTTCCTCTAATGAAAACAGTCTGGTACAAAGAAAGACAAAATGAATATTCTGAAAAGTGGGCGAATAATGATACATTAGACACAATAGAGGAAATCATGGGCTATTTGGAGAATAACAATCATGAAGTAGTGGTGACACAAATAAATGATTTACTAAAAAGGATCTATGGTGTGAGATGTATTAGGGGAAACGCAAGTCTTCCGAAATTGCAAAATTGGTTTGATCAAGATTGTTTTGAAATTAAATCAAGGGTTAGGAAAGCGCTTAAAGAACATAAAATACAACGTAGCAATTAAAGTCGGGAACGTTTTTGTGATGAAAAGTTACAGTAAATTCATTACAAACAAGAAAACTCAATTCATGGAAAATACAACAAAGGAGCTTCTTACTTTAGCAAAACAAAAAGACAATAAGAAGTTTTGGGCTTTCTTTAAAGCTCCCACAAACAAGAATACAAATGATATTCCACATATTGAATGGTTTTAATACTTCACATCTGTTTTGAAGTTACCGATTCTACAGTATGTTTTGATATTTCATATTCCTCATTGGAAGTTTCTGATGATACTTTGGATGTCAACATTACAATTAATGAAGTTGAGAAAGCAATCAATTCACAAAAACAAGTGAAAGCTATGGTATCAATAGTGTTTAAATTGAAATCATCCACAATTCACCTAAGGCGCTGAGGCGTGCTATACGTGCATTGAGAGAGAGAGAGAGAGAGAGAGTTGAACACACAATTACAATGACGGGGTCGTCGCCTGCGTATTCGGTTATGATAGTACAAATGCTATCACGAAACGCTTAATACGACCCGGACGAGAACACAGGTACGACGTACGGACAGACATAACATCGACAACCAAGTCAATGTCCACGGCCTTTGATAACCAGTTGTGGTGCACTGGCGTGTCTACCCACCCCAGGATTGAACCCGAGGCCTCGTGATCTGTAGACAGGTATAATAACCGCTACACCACAGTAGGTAGGTAATACGTGCATTGTTTGACATAATTCTTTATATATAACGGCAAAACGAGGGGAGTTTTTATTTGAATAACATCAATATGTGCTATGTGGAGAGTTTTAGGCATAAAGAAACTTGTAAAGTGTATTTCTTGTATATTCATAAGTCTGTAAGTAACCAAAATATAATTTCATTGGGTCATATCAAGCGTGAGTTTATGTGTCTGATCATCTCGTAATTGCTATTGCCTACAATTATTTTTGGAAAATAATTTTCGCACTGCAAGTGTTTGCTTAACGAAAGTAGGCTCAATGGTGCATAACTCCTGACCTCTAGACACAAAGAGTCCTTACGCGTATATTGCACTGATGAATGGAAATGGCGTTGATCGCAGGATTGTTTATCGAAAAGGTGTTAAGGGAAGGAGGTTACGCTAATGGGT
This sequence comes from Chiridota heheva, assembly GCA_020152595.1. NCBI lineage: Eukaryota > Metazoa > Echinodermata > Holothuroidea > Apodida > Chiridotidae > Chiridota > Chiridota heheva. Next base: position 42,590 of record JAIGNY010004118.1, read on the forward strand.
CGGACAGATTTTAAAGGTCACTCAGAATTACGCCGCTGACAATGGTGCCATTTTTACTATTTCTGCACCAAATGAAATAATTAAACCAGTTTTCAGGGCATAATCGATCCAAGTAAGAACTCCTTGATTTTCAAATATTAAGTTTTTATAAAATTACAGCATTTTTTGTTGAGTTGTCTCAACTACCTGTGTGGTCGAATAATTGCATAATACCTTTTCAACTCGTTGAGAGAGTGTCCTTCGAACGGGATGAAAATGACATTGGCAGTTGTATCCCGTCCATGTTTCAAGGGGCGCTTTCTTCAAATGTAAAGCAGTGAGTAAACCACGCCGTAGACTTTAGGCCACTCTTGTTGATCTGCCGCATTTGATAACATTAATCGCAGTATTTTATTCAAGAAACTTTATAATATGGGAATGAGGGGTAAATTCTACGAGATACTTATATCAATGTATAGTAATATTGAGTCATGTGTGAAGACAAAGGACGGTCTTACCCCAAAATTTGATTGTGCGAGAGGTCTAAGACAAGGTTGTAATCTATTCCCGTACTTATTTTTACTTTATATCAATGATATTGAAGAGCGATTGAAGTCCACAAACACCTGAGGAATTCTTATAAATAACAATAATATATGTTGTCTTCTTTATGCAGATGACCTTCTTATCTTTTCAGAAAATGTTTATTCCGTGCAAAGTTTACTGAATGTTTTCCAAGATTATTGTGAAGAGAATGATTTGACTGTAAACTCAGATAAAACGAAGGTAATGGTTTTTAGAAAGGGTGGACACATTGCAAGAAGTGAACGTTTTTATTTCAAAGGCAAAATTATTGAGACTGTAAATAAGTATAGTTACTTAGGACTAAATTTTACGCCAAAGGAGTATGATCAAAATCCCAAGTTCAACAGAGCTCAAAGTCTAAGGCTGCTTTGTTCAATTTTAAGAAAGATTTGTCTAGAATTATTAATTTACCTGTAATTAATATCCTTCAAATTTGTGTTCAAATAATGCCTATTTTAACATACGGTTCTGAGTTATGGGGTATCACCCCCATGAAAGTACAATAAGAGTTTACAATTCGTTTCATAAATATGTTTTAAGTTTACCACCAAATGCCATAAATATTGTAGCTCTAGGAGAGCTGGGTCGCTTTTCCTTTAAAAGTCAAACAATACTAAAGCTAATAACGTATTGGTTAAGATGTCTTATTCTTGATAAAGACAGGTATCAGACTCATTGTATGTTATGTAGAACAAAGAGTATTGAAAAAACAAAGGAGTGCTATCATGGGGACTAAATATTTTGTATGAAACTGGGTTTGGTAATGTTTGGGAAGGACAGGGAGAAGGGATTACTACACATTTTTATGAAAATGTTTAGCAGCTAGTTTTTGATATATATAGACAGAACTGGTTGAGTGATATTCATTCTAGAAGTCTTTGCATTGTTATGCACAATTTAAAACAGAAATCTGTGCAGAGCCATACCTATTATTCAATAATGTTTTTAAATTTAAAAAGTTGGTCTCCAAAATCAGATGTGCTTGCCTTGAAATTAAAGTCAATGAAGGCCGTTATTGTAATATAACTTATGAACAGAGGTTTTGTCAGGTTTGCAATTTAAAAGAAGTTGGAGATGAATATCATTTTCTCTTGATTTGTCCATCCTTTTCTGAAATCCGCTGTAAATTTATCCCAAAAATATTTTTTTAAACCCGCAACTAGAACAAAATATTAGCAGCTAGTTCTAAATACCTATTTTTGCAGTTATCACACTTTATTTTACACGCAATGGAAGCAAGACATATGTTTCTTTCTCTTTGATTATTATTTGTTGTAAGAACCTCAATCATGTACCATTTACTTTATCGTTTATGTTTGTGACAAAGACCAGATGGCCTAGAGCACTGAAATAAATTGTATTGTATTGTATTGTATTGTCAGTATTGTATTGTGAGGCACATAATGGATTTTACACATCAAGGCGGCAAGTTAAGGTAAAGTTGTAGCGCCTTGCAGTTTTAATGCCCTGGCGGTAGAACTTGATTCAAAACAATGTTTCTTCAATGGTAGGATCCTGATAAGATTCACAGTCCTCTCTCCAAAACATATCTACTCCAGAATATATAAAGAAAGCATGTGTAGCGGTTATCATACATGTCTACAGACCACGAGGCCTTGGGTTCAAGCCTGGGGTGGGTAGACACGCCAGTGTACCACAACTGGTTATCAAAGGCCGTGGACATTGACTTGGTTGTCGATGTTAGATATGTCCGTACGTCGTACCTGTGTTCTCGTCCGGGTCGTATTAAGCTTTTCGTGATAGCATTGTTACTATCATAACCGAATACGCAGGCGACGACCCGTCATTGTAATTGTGTGTTCACTCGTCGTCATACACTTTCAAATAGATGTTGAAAATGCATGCATGTATGTATGCATATATGTATGTATGTATGTATGTATGTATGTATGTATGTATGTATGTATGTATGTATGTATGTATGTATGTATGTATGTATGTATGTATGTATGTATGTATGTATGTATGTATGTATGTATGTATGTATGTATGTATGTATGTTGAGTTCAGTTAGGGTTGGGTTCGGGTTACGGTCCAGAATTAAAGCCAATCAGACAAAAGGAATTGTGTTCCATTACCATGGTCCTGTTTGGGAAAAAAATATTTACGTCTGGGTCGTTCGACCCCAAAAGTTTTTTGGAAGGTCCAGGAATTTTGATAGAAGGTCCAGAATTTTGCTAAAAGTTCCAGATATTTTGCTAGAAGTTCCAGATATTTTGGTAGAAGGTCCATATATTTTGCTAGCAGGTCCAGATATTTTGCTAGATGGTCCAGATATTTTGCTAGACGGTCCAGATGTTTTGCTAAAAGGTCCAGATATTTTGTTAGAAGGTCCAGATATTTTGCTAGAAGGTCCAGGAATTTTACTAAATGGTCCAAATTTTGAGGTTATGAACCTTGTTGTGCTCTTTAAGAGAATCTTTACTTCGAACAGTTTAATGGCCGCTATTTTTGAGAAAACAATTTGACGCCATCATCATTATTTTGTTTTGCGACCCCCAGTCCAATAGGCTGGCTACGCCCCTGAAAAGCTGGGTGAATAATGGCAGAATGAGTTTGGTTTGGATGGTTATCCCTCTTTCCTCACCCTATGAAACTCAAAGTTTTAGCAAAGAAGATTAAAACCTTAAAGGAATGCATACATTTAAAGGCAACATTTGCAAAAAACGTTTTGAACTCATATTTGATAATTAGGGGGTAAACTTCCCTGTTCCGGGCTGGTACCTCATCCCAAACACTACGGTACCACTGCTGTATGTCAATTAATTTCCTACATTTGATTCTTTATCTGCAGATCTTATAGTTGCAATGACTGGTGGTAGAAAGCTCTTCGGCCGTCTGGTGTTATTATGCTCCCGTCAGGCTGTATGCAGTACCCCCCGGTGTGTAAACATTACCGCCCGGTGTGTAAACATTACCCCGTGTAGTCTCCAGATAATTCCGTGCCGTGTAAGCTCCGGAGTCACATTCGACATAGACGTCCATCAACACGGTAATAATGCAGCGCTTAAGGTAGCGGTCCTTGCGGGGTCGCGGGAGGGAATACATTCCCCCTCCCTTTGAAGGATATCAATCTGGTTTTTTTTTTTTTGACTGTCAGAGTCTGAGCAATACAAACATTTGACTTTTCAAATATTTCACTTAGATTTGTGTTTATCCCATTTCGGGGTTCTATCCCTCCACCCCTCCCCCTTCCCCTCCACCCCACCCCCTCCCCCAATACCCACCACCGGTAGTAAAAATATTAGCCCCGTTTAACTGTTTAATCACTAGTTGATAAATAATCTGGTAAGTTATTTTCACTGGGAGTTGGGAGTTGGGGGAGGGAGGGGTGGTGGCGGTGGCGTTGGAGGATGGGGGCGGTGGCGTAACTAGAGTCATGGGGGCTTGTGGGGAAATTGGTGCTCAGGCCCATAACAATTTCTGTCTCAACATACATGTATATGTTGAGCTACAACATACATGTTGAGCTACTACAACATTGACGTTTTCAAGTTTGGATCTTATTTTGTATCCTTTATGTGAGGAGCAACATATTTTGTATTTAAGTGCAGGAAACCGTTTGTATATAATCTGCGCTTTTTATAAGTACCGGGGAATAAGTAATTTATTAGTTATACCCGCCAAGTACGTATAGAATATAGCACACACTCTGCACAGTTGTAAACAGCTCTTTGAACGACTTATTTGACATATTGGATAATCGTTCGGGTTATTAAAATAAAAGAGCCTGTGGAGTTTCACATGAAATTACCCGGCGGTAGTTGACGATAATTTTCAAAATCTTTAATTGTCTCAGGCTGTCAGATCATCGCAGTGGCGTAGCCACTGAGGGGGAATGAGGGCAAGGGAAAGGTGGGGGGTTCGAGGACCGGATAATTTGTGTTTTTATATCTTTTATGCTTAAAAAACATGCCCACAGAAGTGAGCTAAATTTGAAAAGTCTGTCTTAGGAGGAGGTATAGGACCTTCTCGGAACCCAGGGGTGGGGGTTCGGGGACCGGATATTTTTTGTTTTTATATCTTTTATGCTTAAAAAACATGCCCACAGAAGTGAGCTAAATTTGAAGACTCTGTCTTAGGAGGGGGGTATTGGACCTTCTCGAAACCCCTAATTTTTAATGCTGGTTACGTCACTAGTCAGGTGCATACAAAACAATATCTATATAGCAAAATGATCTACCGCATGCTATAGAATTTTGCTATAGAAAAAACAAATTAATTTCACAGTGCAGCATTTTCTTCTCAACTCACGGTTTAGTTTATTTTGTTGATGATTAAAAGACTAGTTCAGTGGTCCACTGAGCATTTTCAAGAGGATTTCAAAATAACAAAATGGTGAATCATGGGTGACAGATCTTCTTTCTGCAGCAGGTTAAAGGATCTCATCTTTGTGTGATAATTTGTGGGATTTCGTTTACATCCAATCAAACCTCGCGACCCTTTTTGCATGTATTTAATCTCAATGGAAGTTCGTTCACTCGCCGAATGCTCTTAATGAAAGATTGTTCACTCACCGAGTGCTTTCGAACGTTCACTGTGTGTGTGATGTGATGTGTTTTTTAAGCAATTTCCTGCCACCACAACCATAAAAAAACGTCACTTAAAAATGCTTCGAATCAAGTCGATCTGTCGATTCAGTTAGTGTACATTTTGGAACGAATGTTCAAATGTAGGATCCTATTGACTACAATATGATCGTATTGACTACAGTATGTGTTGTATACTTGAGGTGACTTACCAGGGAGGATTTTCATGCTTTTGATATAAGAATAAAACTTTGAGAGAAAACATTTACGTTTGTTCTGAAATTATACATATTGTAGAAATTGAGAATAAAAAAAATATATATATATTCTCAGCGCATTTGTTGCGCCCCTGTGAACATTTGCCTTTTGACAGTTGCTCCCTAGCCCTCCGGCTGCCACCACGCCACTGGTATAGGGGCCTAGGGGAAATCCGTGCATTTCTCGCAATTTTAGTAGCAGGAAATTACTTAATATTTGTGTTGATCCCGATCCAGGGTCGAAGCATTGGCATAGGCGCTAGGTAGCGAAGCCCCCAGAAGTTGAGCGTTTTTGACGTAATTTTGGTATCATAAGTTTTTGTCAATTCCACACTAAAATTAGTTAGTTTTGGGACATTTTTGGAACATGTTGTAACATTTTGGAACATGTTTTGGAACATTATGGAACAAATGTTCAAATGTAGGATCCCATTGACTACAATGTGTGTCTTTAGGTGGGCCCCAGTGATGACTTGCATGTTTTTGATGTAAGAATACAACTTTAAGAAGATCCACTTAGAACGTTTGTTTTGTAAATGATACAAATTGCGCCCCTGTGAGCATCCGTAGCCCTCTCAGAAAGTTGCACCCCTGTCCCACCATGCCACTGCCATGCACGTACATGTATATTCTTTCCAGGTGCCAGAGGGAAAACTAATTAGCAAAGCATAGCAAGGTTTAACGTCCCGAAAACATCCAGTGCTGGACATAATATTAAGACGGCCACGGCCTTTGATAACCAGTTGTGAGCTCACTGGTTGCAGACCCACCGGGATACGAACCCGGAACGTGCGGGAGAGAGGACAAGGCACTAACCACTACACCACGGAGGTCTGTTAAGTCTTAATCTAATCTGGAATGACATTAAGCAGGGTCGTTTCTCAATTCGTCTAGTTTGAAAATATCTGAGTGAGTGCGCGCCTTACGAGAAGTGAGTGCGCGCCTTACGAGAAGTGAGTGCGCGCCTTACGAGAAGTGAGTGCGCGCCTTACGAGAAGTGAGTGCGCGCCTTACGAGAAGTGAGTGCGACGAGAAGTGAGTGCGCGCCTTACGAGAAGTGATTGCGCGCCTTACGAGAAGTGAGTGCGCGCCTTACGAGAAGTGATTGCGCGCCTTACGAGAAGTGAGTGCGCGCCTTACGAGAAGTGAGTGCGCGCCTTACGAGAAATGAGTGCGCGCCTTACGAGAAGTGAGTGCGCGCCTTACGAGAAGTGAGTGATGGACACCGTTTAAAGAATCTTATTTTCTTCTACAAATCTTTGTAATTCTGTGTTTGTTGCAGAGCGAGCGACGAGAATACAAACCAGCTTCGATAAGAGTGAGCGATTGGAGAGCTTAGAAAAATGTGACGACAAGAAATTATTCAAGGTGAACTGGGCGGACGGAGAGAGCAGATTGTTACCGTATATTTGGTTGAGAGATAACTGCATGTGTCAAAAATGCTTCCACGCTTCGTGCAATCAAAGAATGGTGATGCTGAACAATTTGGATCCCTTTATGCAACCAGAGCAAGCGGAAATTTTAAAAGCATCCACTTTAAAGGTATGTTTAGCTACAGTTTATTTGATTAGGTATATAGCATTGTTTTTCCCTTCCCGCCTCCGTCCCTCTTCTCATACTCCGTCCCTCTGCCCTCTGCCTCTGCCCGCCCCTCCTCCCCCGCAAGCGGAAATTTTAAATGCGTCCACTTTAAAGGTATTTTAGCTACAATTTAATGTACTAGGCATATAAGGTGGTTTGCCTCTTCCCGCCTCCGCCCCTCTCCTCATACTCCGCCCCTCTCCTCATACTCTGCCCCTCTACATACTCCGCCCCTCTGGCTTCAGTTTGAGAGCGATTTATTGATATGTTGTAAACATTAATTACAGAAGCATTTATGTTGTGTTGAAAAGTCGACAGAATTTAAAGAAAAGGTAACGTCTCATAAATACATTCAGAAATGAACGCCGCCGAGATGGTGACGTCACTTCGGGTTTTCAATTTTCCCCCATTGATCGCGGGAAATCTGTGATGTTATCGATCACATACTCCGCAGAACCGCACATAAGGCCGGGCTACATTTATTACCAAAAACATCACACATTTCTTGCAATCAATAAAGAAAATTCAAAACCGGAAGTGACGTTAATGGTACGGCAACGTTATGAATGTATTTATGGGACAATACCTTTTCTGGGGCACCCAAAATGGCGATAATATTGCCGCGTGGTAGAGTAAGGGTTAAGGCAAAAACCCTAACACTTAAACAAGCAACAAAATATACACAAATTACATGTTCCAGTACAATAAATAAACTAAGCGTGTAAGAACACAACATTTGAAAGATATAAGAAATAGTTGCTTCTAGTCCAAAGTTAGCATCGGAACCACGTGGGATTTCTCCCTCTGCATTGTTATTAATTCACAATCGAAAGTAACAGGGTAATAGAAAAAGTGAAATCCTCTCACGGATTCACTGGATATTTATATCAAAACAGAATTCATCTTATGTTGAACAAAAGTATTCCAATTTTAACATCCTTGATTCTGTGCTAAATGTGCAAACCTTAATGTCATTCAGAAGTTTATGTCATGAGAGTGGTGTAGCTAGGGCCGCATGGGCCGGAGGCAAGTGGGCCCCTATGGTGTATAGGTATAATGGTATATATTTATATATTTTATATATATGTATATTTGGCGACAGGGGAAAGCCGGGCGGCTGACCCTACCCCCACCCCCTCCTCCCATTAGTTACGCCACTGTGTCATAATCTAATCATACCTAGCAGAGTTCCTAATGCCCATGTGCATACATATGTAATTTAATTGGTCTGCTAATAAGCAAATATCAAATATACATATAGCGAAATCAGCGATCGTGCATTAAAGGATTAGGGACCCTGGGGCAAAGCTTTATGTATGAACGTGGCCATTCATGCATCTTATGGAACTTAGAGATTTACTCATTAGCTTCTAATAAAAATGCCAGAAACTTTAATACTGCTATGGGATTGTGAAGTAGTGCTTGGGCCTTTCATTCATTTTACGTTAAATCTTATCATCGTAAAGATATTTCATTGAAATGTTTTTTGTTTTTTTGGCAAATATTTTTTTCTAGATGGTAGACCTATAGTTCATTTTTGGATAAATATATCAATATGTGGGAATTTGTATAAGTTAGTGTACCTTTCAGAATCCCCGCCCCCATCACACACGTGTACAGATTGCATCGTTCCCCCTAGCCACCTCGCCCATGTTCACGTTGCTCCACTCCTCCCTTACCTTGCCAACCCAACTCCACACATAAACAGATGCTCCGCCTCTCCTCCACCCACACCTCACCAACCCAAAACATGCCACGCACTTACACAGAGAGCTCCGTCACACAATATTTTACAGATATTTACATACCATTAATGGTGGCACAAACATTTAGAATAAATAAATAAACTGCCGGAATATTATAGCTTCGTGTTGAGCGACTGCATCTTTGATGCTCTTGTTTATTACGTTACAGATCACGTGGCCAGATGGACACATCGGCGAGTACCCATCAACATGGTTAAGGAAGGGTCACTTCAATGACCGCCAACACGACCCAATTGCTGATATAAAAGAAGCTCTATGGCCATCCGATATGGGCAAGAAAGTACCTAAATTTGCATATGATGACGTTATGAGTGACGACAGAGTGATGTTTGAATGGTTAAAGGCGTTGAAGGTGTGGGGTTTAGCGGTAATCACAGACGGACCCGCCATGGAAGATACAGTCAACAGGATTGGCGAGAGGGTCTGTTACTTGAGGCGTACAATGTTCGGGTCAGCATAGCTTTTCTTATCCAGTCGCTTTATTCGCACCGATTTAGGCTTGTGTATGAGTTGTATGCCAAATTAGAGTTCTGTTGATCCAACACTCCATATTGAGTATGTTGTACCATGCAAATAAAATGAGCATAGAAAACAGCTGTTACAAGCTTCATCATTATTCGAGAAGGAGATCTAATACAAGACGGCAATTTATTTATTTTCTATATCATCGGGAGGGGTGGGGGGGGGGGGACATCCGTACATGAAGCTTATTTGCGAATGAAACTTTTGTCAAACTGAAAATTTTAGTCGCTCGGAAGCGAAACAGTATACATTTACCGCTGCTTTTCGGAACTCGTTATACAGAGTTAAAGTCGTAAGACAGTCAGATTAGGCAAAAATCATCGATAAATAAATTGAAAGTCTTATAAGTGAATGTAGTTGCAGTTGAAATCTTGACGATGAAGAGATTGATGTGTTTTTTAATATTTTGTTTATATATGTTTTTTTGTATGTGTAACATTATCTCTTTTACAGCGTGACGGATCACATCAAAAGCACTGCGTCTAATTACACAAGTCTAGCCAATCAAACAGTGGGTCTCGGTCTTCACGTAGATTTTTCGCATCATAAGTTCAGTCCAGGGGTAAGAGTTTTTGTACTTTTTATGCAGGGTTGTCATGTTGGCCTATTACCGGCCAAATATGGCAAATGTGGCCGTTTTTACACATGTTTGGCCGGTATCTTTATACTATATTTTACATTATTGGGTCCTTTTTTTTTATTTGGAGGGAAGGGGGTGCAAACTTTTGTTCTTCCATTATTTAATGTTTGGTACTTCTTTCAATGATTTAGTCCATTGGAAACTGATTTTGCCTTTTTTGCCAATTTTCACTTGATGTTTGGCCGGGAAACGTGTGACAGACCTAGCAACCCTGTTTTCATATTCGCAGTCCATGACGCATGCGCCTCAAGGGGCAGCGTTTGCGATCTCTCTTTCCTTTCACCGTTGAGGAGAATGGCATCCATTAAGGTGGTAAGCAGGTAAGGTGACGATTTTTCTTTCGAGGATTTTTCAGCGTTGAAACATATACTTCGTTATTTTATATGCCCCTGGGATTTGGGTGAGCAAGGACAGTCCGGGAGCAGCCGGAAAAACTGGGTACTTTGAAATATTCACAAAATTGGGTACTTTTATGTATTACGTCATCGCATGAGCCTACACATTTGACTAGCCCACACTAAACATATGGGTTTTCTCATTTTCCGCTCGGGATTGTCCAAAATTTGAATGGATATTCTGAAATTTTGGAGATGGATAGTAAATAGATATTCAAAACTTTTTGCCGCTGTTTTTTCTAATTCGTCGTCGCCTTTTTTGAGAAAATGAACAAAACAGACTACTTATCATTGATTCTCTACCAACTGACCAAGTTTCTGTAGGTAAAAACGTTTTTTGCATTGAACTACCAGACCAGTGTTTCCACTTACAATGAAATTACTCGAAATTCGGGAAATTTTGATAATTTTGGGTTATTGGAGGATTGAAAACCTATCTAACTATGAGCTAACAAAGAAAATTCAGAAGGATTTCTTGCTGTGACGTCACAAAATTGCAATAGAAGTAGCATAAATTATTATAATAAAACAAAATTCAAAATTCTTTTAAAGGATCATTTTTTACTGAGTTTGACGACAACTTATAAATTAATGGTTATTAGCATATTATATTTAAATTTAGCTCAAGTTGTTACTACGTGCACCATTGAATCACGCTCACTGAAACAAAAACATATCTACGCTAAAAAATATAACAATGGGTTTAACATAAGGGTTAAGTTGAATTTTGATTATAATTCTACTGTATTGAAGATAACGGGTGGGGTGGGCATGGGCACGTAATTCCCTCGTATATGCAAATAAGTCGGTAGAATTATGATTAAACTTCACCTTAATTTCATTTGAAGTTTCGTTTAATTGTTAAATTCTACCTCCTCATTTTCATAAATACCTGGGAATTCTGTGAGACTTTGAAGTGACCAATTGCAGTAGCTAAAACGAGGTATACCCCCAAAAAACATACACTATGTGCTATGTTTGATTTGGTTTGTATAGCATTTTACGAAAACTTTCACCAAGCTAATGGGTACCTATTACATGTTTGGCGTTTGCAAACTCCTTAAGCATTCTGATATTGCCTCAGTCTTAAGCAAAATTAATGAATTAACTACTTCACAAACTTTGCATGAAAAAAACGTGTGGTATTTACTGTTCAATACACTGTTAACCAGATACACACTCAACAAAAATATCCTCGATTGAGAGTATTGGCCCGATTAACGTACAGGGCTGAACTCGCAGCTGATCTGTTACTATTGGATACCTGCCATATTACCAATATTATATTATATTCAGAATAATCTAATTTCAACAATGCTTTTAAAGAACGTTTTCGAAGTTAAATTTGAAATACACATAACTGAGACATGTAACATAATATTATTATGTAAGACATTCCTGCAACTTCTGCAATGTCTGGTCCAAGTAAAAACTCTCTGTCAAAACTAAAACGCTTTCAGACTTAGAAATAAATAGCATAAAATGTAAGTCCAGGTGTCTTTAACTCCGACTTACTTTGTTGAAAGAGATGTTTTTGACTACATGAATAACTCTGTTGAGAGAGATGGCATTTCCCTGTTTGTTTGTGTTGAATATTCTCTTCAATGTAAAATGGAAATGACTCTTGCTATCTATATCTAAACTGTATTCAATCAGTTAAATGTTTCGAATATCTGTGCAGAAATTACAGATATATAAGCCTTTAGCTCCTCGAAGACAAACCCGCGTATGCGTTCATATATTCATGTCATTATAACATGATAACATTCGTATATAATGTATATCTTTAAAGCTTGGTATTTCGTGCCTTGTAGCTCAAACACACGCTTCGTAAATTTGAATTCCATACTATAATCAAAACATTTATTTTGATATAATGAACCTGTCAACCATGGTAGAGCAAACCCGTCGTTACGGGTGTGATACCGTGTGTAGGAGTTTCTTGTACATGTTGTATAATTTACTGTTTTAATGCAGAGAAAAGAAAAGATACCTTGCTAGCTTCGGCCGTCGCACGAGGGAATACCCATACATGATAATACGTTAAAATTGTTATGAAAGTTCAGGAACATTCTATGGATTGTATGGCAAACTAGCCTAAAGAATTATTCCAGTATCAAACTTCTGATAAGAATTGGTCAAATGATTCGATAATGCACATGACGGCAATCATTCAACAATGGATTGTCATTCCCCTCAACGCTCTTGTTATTTTGTCTAGACATTTCCCAATTAAAATTAATTTGGGAAGTAAATAAGAACTCCATGAAATATAGAACAACATCACGGCATGCAATACGCCTCTGGTTCAACATCACGGCATGCAATACGTCTCTGGTTCAACATCACGGCATGCAATACGCCTCTGGTTCAACATCACGGCATGCAATATGCCTCTGGTTCAACATCACGGCATGCAATATGCCTCTGGTTCAACATCACGGCATGCATTATGCCTCTGGTTCAACATCACGGCATGCATTATGCCTCTGGTTCAACATCACGGCATGCATTATGCCTCTGGTCAACATCACGGCATGCACTATGCCTCTGGTTCAACATCACTGCATGCAATATGCCTCTGGTTCAACATCACTGCATGCATTATGCCTCTGGTTCAACATCACGGCATGCATTATGCCTCTGGTTCAACATCACGGCATGCAATATGTCTCTGGTTCTGACATCCATCTCTTCATTACCAACATTGCACAACCTGTTCAGCAAACATTCGAGGGAAACAATGTTTCCAATAGTCTTGTAGGAGACCAATTAATGAATTAACTTTCCTTTCCAGCATAGACTCATGGTGCGAACATGCACATTCTCGATAATATTATCCGTTTTCGAAGAACTTTTATGATTAGAATATCTAGTTTTAAAATCTGTTGCACAAAGTCCGACATAGGTCTCAGTTTCGCCCTTATTCTTTGTTGTGACGACTGCTTGGTAGACTAAGCCTTCTTCCTTGCATCTACCATTCACTGGGCATTGCTCTTTTTTCCTACAGTTGCATTCTTTAGGTGAGGGTTTCACTTGGGTGGTAATTTTTGATTTGTTGTAGGCGTCAATTATGTTTTTCATTTTCATGCTTGGCATATATATATATATATATATATATATATATATATATATATATATATATATATATATATATATATATATATATATATATATATATATATATATATATATATATATATATATATATATATATATATATATATATATATATATATATATATACATATATATATATGTATATATATATATATATATATATATATCTTATATATATATATAGAGAGAGATATAGATATATATATATATATATATATATATATATATATATATATATATATATATATATATATATATATATATATATACAGATAGATTGATATATATATATATATATATATAAATATATATATATATATATATATATATATATATATATATATATATATATATATATATATAATACATATATATATATATATATATATATATATATATATATATATTATATATATATTATAACATAATTATCTTGTAACCTGCTATGAGGTTTCAGCGTGTCGACTGGCCTTATTATGTCTTTCCAGTACTTTAGTTCATTTTCAGTCACTTCCCTTCATCCAGTCAGCTATAAAAGACACAGAGAGTTGTGAGCCCTTATATTACAAGGCCTTATAAGATAATGCCTTATATTACAAGGCCTTATATTATAAGGCCCTATATTATAAGGCCTTATAATATAAGGCCTTATATTATAAGGCCTTATATTATAAGGCCTTATATTATAAGGCCTTATATTATAAGGCCTTATATTATAAGGCCTTATATTATAAGGCCTTATATTATAAGGCCTTATATTATAAGGCCTTATATTATAAGGCCTTATATTATAAGGCCTTATATTACAAGGTCTTATAAGAGGTACCGAGTTCAATTCCCGTCGTGAACGCTGCATTGTGTCCTTGAGCAAGACACTGTACTCTACTTGCTTCAGTTCACTCAGCTGTAAAATGAGTACCAGCACTGCTGGGGAGTTAATCTTCGATGGACTGCCGTCCCATCCAGGGGAAGTCATGTACTCTCATCTGCTTGCGCTACAGAAACCGGAGATTAGCACCGGCCCAATGCTCTTAATGGCTCGGATGGATTTAGCTTTAGCATTATAAGACCTTATCATATCATAAAATGAAATTCAAAATGCTTTAAAATTGTCATTTTTACCGATTTTGACGACAACTTTAAAGTCATGGTTAATAGCATATTATATTCGAATTTACCTCAAGTTGTTGCTACGTGCACCATTAAAAAATATAACAACTGCTTAGTCTTAATTACTTCTCTAACAATAATTACATCTCAATCCATTACATCTCAATCCATGTTTCCACCACAAGTCTGTTGGATTAATTGTCACTTATTCTGAGAAACCAAGTGCACTGATGATTTTCAGGGCAAATATGTCGTCAGCTAGTGCTAACACTCTCTACACTTATGTCAATATTTGTAATGGATTAGATTACATTTGGTACAGTGCTTCCACAAATTCAAAACTGATTTCCTGAACGGATAGGGATATTGGTTTTTTGAAGCCTAACTCTAATGGTTGAGGTTAGGTTAGGCTTCAAAACCTCCTTTTGTGAGCCTAACTCTAATGGTTGAGATTAGGTTAGGCTTTAAAACCTCCTTGTGTGAGCCTAACTCTAATGGTTGAGGTTAGGTTAGGCTTCAAAACCTCCTTGTGTAATCCTAACTCTAATGGTTGAGGTTAGGTTAGGCTTCAAGACCTCCTTTTGTAAGCCTAACTCTAATGGTTGAGGTTAGGTTAGGCTTCAAAACCTCCTTGTGTGAGCCTAACTCTAATGGTTGAGGTTAGGTTAGGCTTCAAAACCTCCTTGTGTGAGCCTAACTCTAATGGTTGAGGTTAGGTTAGGCTTCAAAACCTCCTTGTGTGTTAGGCAATTTATCACTTTCTTCCCAACCTGAAATTTCTTGAATCAGAATATTGTTTCCAAAAATATATATCACTCCTCTCCCAGAAAATAAATAACTCACATTAGATGCTTTTTGTTTTGGTTTGTTTCTAAGCATGATTACCAATTCACTGTAATTATTCGAAGGAAAACAATTAATGTTACTTAAGTTATATATTGACCTATATTATAAAAGTGGTTGAAGTAGTAAGAATAATCAGTAATTGTAACATCTATTTATCATTTGCAATGAAACACAATTATAATTCAATCTTTCATCCACGTCCGTAGTGGCCGATCCCTTTCAATCTTTTTTCACTGAAACCGACTTGGCAATATGCGCTTCTGTCGATCTTCCAACCCTTTACTCCAATTAACTTATCTTTTGAATATTCATGATATGCAAATAATTCTAGTATTGATTCACGCAGACTTGAATTAAATTACTGATAATGACAACTCCCATTTCATCCTCCCTCGATATCATCTTACTACAATTTTGAAAATTGTTGTGATAAACAGATACAGTTGAGCTTCAACATTATTCATGATATGCAAATACTCCTTCAATCTACCAGATTTTGATGTTCCACTGCATTGTTCAAGCCAAGGCTGATGGGGGCGACAGCACGTTTTCAGATACTTTCAAAGCTGCTCACCAAATTAAGCGAGACAAACCAGAACTGTACAAAATATTAACGAACACAAAGCTTCATTTCAGAAGCGCTGATTTCAGCGACGTGCACCTGTTTATTAACGAAACGCCTGTATTTCTGTGAGTAACACTTTTTTTTTTAATTCTTTAATTTCTGCATTTGGAAAGAAATGAAATCCTGGTATCAATAATGAAATGTGACAATAATATTCATAGTGCATAAATATTACCAATCTTCTCAATGCGCTGAACAGGTAGGAATACAAATCATAACGAAAAATACAGTACAATGACTACAATCTAAATGGGGCACTAGACCGAATAGTGAGGGCACAATTTTCTAGAGACTCAGACATATTCATCAAAGCTCTTTGGTACCAGGACACACGCAGACAAGCTGGGAGCTACAAGATGTCTCTAACACCATTATTGATACCAGTTATCTAATATTCATGAACAATTTTTGCGTTTAATGACTTTAACATATTGAGATTTCTTTCACCAAGATGAGAGAGCAAGCTCGATTCTAAGAACGGTCTATAAATGGTCACAATAATGCAATAGCACTTTTTAAGTTGTGATAAATCACTAACAAATTACTTTGCAACAATATTCAGTATGTGCAAAAGTGATGACGTTTAAATAGCTAAACAAAATCCACCCGAGCCATCAGGCTCATACATTTGAAGAAAGCGCCCCTGAAAACATGGACGGGCTGAAACTGCCAGTGTCATTATCGTCCCGTTCGAAGGACACACTCTCAACGAGTTGAAAAGGTATTACGCAATTATTTGGCCACACAGGTAGTTGAGACAATTCAACAAAAATTACTGTAATAATCACTGAAATATTTGAACATCAACGAGTTCTTACTTGGATCATTTATACCCTGAAAGCTGGTTTAATTAATTCATTTGGTACAGAAATCGTGAAAAAAGCACTATTTTCAGCAGCGTAATTCTGAGTGACTTTCAAAATCTTTCCGACCCATTAGCGTAACCTCCTTCCCTTAACACCTTTTCGATAAACAATCCTGCGATTAACGCCATTTCCATTCATCAGTGCAATATACGCGTAAGGACTCCTTGTGTCTAGAGGTCAGGAGTTATGCACCATCGAGCATACTTTCGTTAAGCAAACACTTGCAGTGCGAAAATTATTTTCCAAAGATAATTGTAGGCAATAGCAATTACGAGATGATCAGACACATAAACTCACGCTTGATATGACCCAATGAAATTTTATATTGGTCACTTACAGACTTATGAATATACAAGAAATACACTTTACAAGTTTCTTTATGCCTAAAACTCCACAGACATAACACATATTGATGTTATTCAAATAAAAACTCCCTCGTTTTGCCGTTATACGGTCTACCTACTGTGGTGTAGCGGTTATCATACATGTCTACAGACCACGAGGCCCTGGGTTCAAGCCTGGGTTGAGTAAACACTCCACTGCACCACAATTGGTTTTAAAGGCCGTGGACATTGACTTGGTTGTCGATGTTAGCATTGTTATTGTGATAGCATTGTTACTAGGGAGCTTTAGATTTCACGACGCAGAGAAGTGCGACGGGGAAGTTAACCGACAGTGTACGTCGTCGCACTGACTTACCCGTCCTGTTTGTTTTGCACTTTTGATTTGTACGACGGGGAATATGACAGTCATGTGACCAGTCATGTGATTACCCTCGGCGACATATCTAATTTAGGCTAGCGATGTTCCATCGTAGCAGACGACGCTCCAATTATAAGTACAACTTTTGGAAGAATGGCGAACCTTCATCGAATTTGTGAAGCAAAAGGAAAAAGTCACGACTGGATCAGCTTCTTCGCAAGTGGCCCGAAGTTCATACCCTATATGATAAACATATGTAAAATTTCCCAAGATGTACCAGTAAAACGTAAATTATCTGAGCGCTGATGAAAATGCAAATACTTCATAAATCTGTACTGTAAACTTTAATTTTCACAAATTGAAAATTAACACATACAAAATTTGTGTCAAATTTTCAATTGATGAGCATAAAAACGGTAGCAATTGCTTAGTTATGTTAAAAACGCAGATTGGTATGACAACATGACGTCACACGCTATCCCAAGTTGCCGTTTTCAGCACAACGTGAAAATACCCTGACACCTGGTGGAGAGCTTCAGGGATAACGAGAAGGTGAAGTAGTCGCATGCGCAGAGCGTCGACGTGACGTTTTTCGTTGTAGAGAGGTCCGCGTTGTAAAATCTAAAGCTCCCTACTGTCATAACCGAATACGCAGGCGACGACCCTGTCATTGTAATTGTGTTTTCACTCGTCGTCGCCATTGTACGGGGAAGAAGTTTTATTATTGGAATGCTGTTCTTGATATTTCTTAACTTCGAAATGAATTTACGTGGAAATACGAAATATAGCGTCAATTCGATGTTCAAAGGTTGAATCTTCTAACAATTTGTCCAAATAAAACAAATTTGACATATTTCACACCTTTAGAGGGCAAATTTGGTTAAAACGCGAAGTGGAATTATTTGGAAATAAACTGGAAATGCAAACCGCCACATGCGTTACTGAAATGCCACAGGCATAGAAAATCAGGATGGAGTTCTGTTCAAGGGGCGAGTTCTGTAATGTAGGGCCGGTGCTAATCCCCACTTTCAATAGCGCAAGCAGATGAGAATACATGACTTTCCCTGGCCAGTCCATCGCAGATTAAGTCCCAGCAGTGTTGGTACTTATTTTATAGCAAGTGGACTGAAGCAAGTAAAGTGTTTTGCTAAAGGAAACAATGAAGTGGGAATCCAGGTACCTTTCGAATACGAGCGACTCTTTAACCACGGAGCCACTGCACCTTTTGTATAAATTGGAATACAGCTTAAATTCTTTAATGTAATTCTTGTTATTTCTTTCCCAGGGTTCCAATATTAAAGGTTCTCAAATTGCGTTCTACTGCAATATTCGGATCAAGGTTTTAATGACATCCAATTTCCGGTTTATTATAGACCTTTTCAAATCTGAATCGGGAATTTCCAGATAACTAATTTAAATAATGTCACATGGCCGAGATTCACGTGTCCATAATGAACCAATCGTATGCTAGAGGAATCTTATTGACCTTTAAAATACTGGAGGAATCTAGGCCGTCTGCACAATTCACGCACAGTATGGGTCCAAGCGTATGAAAAAATGTTTTTAAGCGCACGTATCATACGTGCGTTATACTTGAAGGAAATACGCGCGCGTATTGCTGCTTACATTTTCCCTCAAATCTGCACCAGATTGGTTGGGAAACAAAGGAAAAGCTTCCCCAACATTTGATTGGTCGAAATACTGAAGAAATCACGTTCGGCTAAACTTTGTTTGAAAAGATCTATAGCGAACTATTTCCCATTCAACTATTTGGGGAAATGACTGATAAACAATGTTAATAGGGCAACAGACCAAAAGTGAGTGCGGATTTTTAGGGGGGTCCCGAAAACATCAAATGTTTATACACAACGGTATAGCAATTTTCTGGTTAATATGAATATTTAAAGACCTTTGCCTCACGTCATCTGTGGGCTACGGAGGCATGAAGTTTATCAATTTGTTGTGGATAATAGTGAAATTCGCAAAAACAATTGCCCTTTACTTCTGGTCGATAGTGCTTCTTTACTAAAGTCGCAAAATATTGTGCAATTTATGATTACTAAGTTTTATCTAAGTTTTAAAATGATGTCAAATGGACACTTTTTAATCGATCTTGATGGACATTTTTTGCTGTTTGCTGGTTTTAGTAAATTTCAAACCATGTAACACATGCTATCCACAAACTTTTAAAGGAATATTCCCATGGATTTTATTTTTTCATATATGATAGAGAAAATTTGTTGAGCAAGTGGTGAAAAATCTGTTCTTAAAAACACCTCGTACAGCATATGTCCTTCAGCTTGGTGATGTCATCAAGGCAAATCCAGCACAATTCTTATGTATTTCTTATAAATTTAATCACACTTTTTTACATTATCGAACAGCATTTTTGGTTCATTATAGAGATAGTTGGAATATATAATTTAAAAGAACATTTTTTGGTTTTTTTAGTGTACATCACTATTATAATGAGATAAAATCAAAATAATTTTTAAGGAAATACAAATGACATTTTGTTGAAATTTTCTCTATGACATCACAGATGTTGCCATTCAGTCACTTTTGTTCAAATTCAAAAATACTTTTAAATTTTGTAACTTCTAAGCGGAATAAGATATTAACATAGTTTTTTCACCACATTGTTTGTAACAAAATTCTCTATCATATATGAAAAAATGAAAATCCATGGAAATATTCCGTGAAGCATCCATGCCATGCAATGTATAGTTTATTCAAGGAAGAAGTTGGGTAGGGAGGGGGCACAACGTGAACTAGACTTTAAGAAAATATTAAATGACTTTCTTACTTAATATCAGACTGAATTTTGAACTAAATTTTTACAATTGTGGACCCAAATTGTTTTCCATTTGAAAAAACATTATCAATCTGCAATTTAGGAAGCAAAATGTTCAACTTTTTTGGCAAAACATACAATTTTCTGTCAAAAAATATCACCCTCTGTTTGCTGAAGCTCGATACGCATCTGTTACATATCTCCCTCTATTCCATCTGTTAGACTTGATTCAGACGGCAAGGTACTACGCACGAACTATGACGATGGTACCAGGGCGCCATACATGAATGTCCCACCCGAGCAAGTGCCTGTAGTTTATCAAGCTTTGAAGGAATTCAACAACTACATTTACAAAGACGACATTTTTATCCAGATGAAGCTAAAAGCAGGTGAGCTATAGCAGGTAGCATTTAGTACCAGAGGCATAGGAAAGGATGTAGGGGGTCTAGTCGTAGTGGCTTAGCCTTTTAAAACAACTACCCTAAGACATTTTTATACAGATGTAAAACGTTTAGTACCAGAGGCATAGGAAAGGATTATTGGGCTCTAGTAGTGGCTTAGTCTGAAGAAGTGCCTTTTTTAATTCAACAACTACCTTTATCAGTTTATAGAGACGACATTTTTATCCAGATTCAACTAAAGGCAGGTGAGTTATAGAAAGTAGCATTTAGCAAGAGAGGCGTAGGAAATGGTTTAGGGGGTCTAGTCACGACTTATCCCGAACAAGTGCTTTTTAAAATTCAACAACTACCTTTACAAAGACGACATATTTACCCAGATGAAATTAAAAGCAGGTGAGCTATAGAAAGAAGCATTTAGCAGCAGCGGCGTAAAAAGGATTTTGGGGGTCTATTAGTGGCTGAGTTTGAACAAGTGCCTTTTGGAATTCAACAACTACCTTTACAAAGACGACATTGTTATCCAGATTGTATCCAGAGCTATAGAAAGCAGTAACAGAGGCTTATGAGGCGAGGGTGAAAGGAATTGGCTCATTGGGCGAGGGAGTTGAGCCGGAACAAGTGCCTCAAGTCTAAAAAGCATTGAAGGAATTCAGCAACAATCCTTACTTTATTTGTATCCAGATTAAACTATAAAAGCAGGTGAGCCATAGAAAGAAGCAGAGATTAAACTATAAAAACAGGTGAGCCATAGAAAGAAGCAGAGATTAAACTATAAAAGCAGGTGAGCCATAGAAAGAAGCAGAGATTAAACTATAAAAGCAGGTGAGCCATAGAAAGAAGCAGAGATTAAACTATAAGAGCATGTCAGCCATATAAAGAAGCAGAGAGTAAACTATAAAAGCAGGTGAGCCATATAAAAAAGCAGAGATTAAACTATAAAAGCAGGTGAGCCATAGAAAGAAGCAGAGATTAAACTATAAAAGCTGGTGAGCCATAGAAAGAAGCAGAGATTAAACTATAAAAGAAGGTGAGCCATAGAAAGAAGAAGAGATTAAACTATAAAAGAAGGTGAGCCATAGAAAAACAGAGATTAAACTATAAAAGAAGGTGAGCCATAGAAAGAAGCAGAGATTAAACTATAAAAGCAGGTGAGCCATAGAAAGAAGCAGAGATTAAACTATAAAAGCTGGTGAGCCATAGAAAGAAGCAGAGATTAAACTATAAAAGAAGATGAGCCATAGAAAGAAGAAGAGATTAAACTATAAAAGAAGGTGAGCCATAGAAAAAACAGAGATTAAACTATAAAAGAAGGTGAGCCATAGAAAGAAGCAGAGATTAAACTATAAAAGCAGGTGAGCCATAGAAAGAAGTAGAGATTAAACTAAAAAAACAGGTGAGCCATAGAAAGAAGCAGAGATTAAACTATAAAAGAAGGTGAGCCATAGAAAGAAGCAGAGATGAAACTATAAAAGAAGGTGAGCCATAGAAAGAAGCAGAGATGAAACTATAAAAGAAGGTGAGCCATAGAAAGAAGCAGAGATCAAACTAAAAAAGCAGGTGAGCCATAGAAAGAAGCAGAGATTAAACTATAAAAGAAGGTGAGCCATAGAAAGAAGCAGAGATGAAACTATAAAAGAAGGTGAGCCATAGAAAGAAGCAGAGATCAAACTATAAAAGCAGGTGAGCCATACAAAGAAGCAGAGATTAAACTATAAAAGCAGGTGAGCCATAGAAAGAAGCAGAGATTTAACTATAAAAGCAGGTGAGCCATAGAAAGAAGCAGCAGAGGCATATAATTCAGGGGAGGGGTCGGTTGGTATTCGAGTACGAACAAGTGCATCAAGTCTACTAGGTGTTAAAGGATTTCAACATTTTCCAGTAAAAAGACAACATTTTTATCCAGCAGAATTCGGCAGCTGACGCGTATAGGAATCGCGGGAAAATTGCCCCTTTATGAGAGATACTTTCCCAGTTGTATGTTTTCTTCCCGGTTCCAAGGTAAAAGTGGGGAACTATTGAAATGAAATTGAAACAAATTCTAGTAAAATGAAAAAGAAGAAAATGCCTGTAAATTTCCGTTGAAATCGTTGAAATTAGAATTGAATATTTTTCTGATACGCAGCAATGTTCGTGAAATCCATATTTGACCAGGGCCGTTTTAGGCTTATTATAATTCTCTAAGAGCTTACCTTCCACACGCCCCAGTGCAGCAGTATAGCTAAAGGGGACACATTTCCCCCTCTCAGAACATTTTATGGGCGAAATTAGTAACAAATTTGAAGGACACTGGGACCAAAGATTATTTCCAATTATTATTATGGCTGTAATTTACTACAGCTGTGATTTATGCTATTTATACTGGAATATAATGTACATTTTTTGTTTATTGGTGCGAGGTTCCTGTTAAGAAGGAGTTAGCTTGCAATGTGCCTAAATCCGGTTATGATATACAATTCCTGCCAGTGGTTGCAATCATTTTGTTTTGTGTCTTTTCAGGGGAGACGGTAACGTTCAACAACAACCGCGTGCTGCACGGCAGGAAAGGGTACACGGACATCAAAGGCATTGCAGGGCGCCATCTTCAAGCTGGTTTCATCGATTGGGATGAAGTCCACTCACGCATGCGCAATCTGTTACCAAAAGACCATCAAAATGGCGATATGACACATTCGGTCGACAACAAGAGCTTTTGAATGTTGCGTACGTAACCTGCAATATAAGGGGCATGCGAATGAACATACAGTAGCGTCTAAAAGCTTCGCGGCCCGCGGTACTTGGGTTTTCTGTGAACAAGGGCGCAAATTGAGGTGGGGACAGCGGTACGCGTCCCCATAAACTTGTTTAGTGGTGGAACATGATATACTGTGTCCCCACCAATTTGTCTTGACCAATGGTTTTCAAAACGTTGTATTTTGGGTACTTCAGTATTGAATTTTGGCGCATTCCAAATACAAATTTTCCAATTTAATTCGGCCTAACAGCGTTCAGTGGCCACCAATTGCATCATGGGTAACGTGATCAAAGTCCATCACGTTCATACGTTTATAAGATAGGGCAAAGTGCATAGCTTGATACTAGGTTTCACTGGTATTTGAGACCACTTTCTATTGGCATATTTAGTTGTTTAGGTGTATACTTCAATGTTGCAGTATCTGTCTAAGTTTGGGTCTAACACACGTTTTCCCAGAGATTTGCTCTGTAGAATATTATTACTCTGGTTAAGAGGTTGTGGTCAGGATATCGGACCTTACCTAGATTAGCTTCCTTTGTTCTGTACACCCTCGATACAACCTTTCTGAAGTGAACATACATACTGAATCTGAATAGGTTAAGTCGGCAAAAATCTTTCTAGAGGACATAAACGCCAACCGAGCGTAGCAAAAGTATGAGAAATATATACATATATATATATATATATATATATATATATATATATATATATATATATATATATATATATATATATATATATATATATATATATATATATATATATATATATAAAAAATAAAAATCAATTAACAAGCTTAGCAACTTCAGCTTTGAAACAGTTTAACTTTTGAAACTTGGTGCATGTACAATGTCCGATGGTAAAGCATTCCAATTTTTAGTGTTAGAGGAAAGAAGGATTATTTATAAACATTCTTTTTAGCATAAAAACTTTGGTCAAGGAAACCGTTTCTTTTATAAATGCCATTAAAACTATTATTCTCCCAAGTTCTGGTGAGTTCAGATTATCGTATTATTTGAGAAATATGTCAAAGTTTCATGTTGTTTGCTTTATTATTTATCGGGGTAATTCAAGTTCAAATATTTGTTATCGTAAGTGTCAGATCAGTTCACTGAACCCTATGATATATTTTATATACTAGTTCTGCAATTATACTGAGGCTAGTGATCAAGCACTTACAAAGTTTTTAGAGTGTTTTAGTTATCATTTTGCTTCCAAATGAGGTTTATATTTGCTGATTATTATGTAAACCTACGTTTCAGTGTTCCGATGCTTAAGTAACATCGTGAATGCATAGGTTTGGTTACCGTAAGTGATGAAATACTTTGAAATTGTAAGCTTTAGTTTTGTGATGCTAACGAGAGTTTATTTTTAAGCCCACGAGGAAACTTAGCAAAATTAGAGGGCGATATGTCAGTTTGTATTTCTAGTTCATTTGGGGTTGGGGAAAAAATCGAAACAACCCTTGTAGCTTATTATATTATTTCCAAGAAGTTGTAAGATTTATAGTGATTATCACTTATGTCAGATGGAGAGTAATTATGTATTTTAATGGATCTACTTTCTATTTTGTGTTCTTCCCATGATTTTCTGATGTTGTAATGATTCTTAACTCATGCATTGTATTTTTGTCTTATTGCTTTGACCGTGTATCAGATGGTTTACAAGGTTATGGAATATTCAGTTTATGCAAATGATGATTAGATTATATTTTCTCAGAACATTAAGATCTCTTTGATGACATTGCTATTAGAGATTATTATTTACGATACTCTTATGTTCAATCATAGGTGATGTTGTGATGCCTTATGAGTACCACTGAGATGTCCTAGTGACGTAAACTTTTTGAGATATAGGCCCGGTGAGTTTGCAAACGACTGTTTGCATTGTAAATAATGCTGTACATCCATATGGTTGTTGATAGGTAAATTTTACTTATCAAGCTATGACTTTACTCCTTCCTGAAATGTCGGTAAGTGGTAACCAGAAACTCGTGGTTATTTTTGGAAATGTTTGTGTTTATCTGATGATTGGTATTCAACATTTTTGTATGGGTTTTGGGTGAGGTCAGTGAAGTGTTACACAGAATCTAATTTTGTTGTTATGTGCGCCATTCTGTTGCGTGAAAGAATTATGTTACATGTCAGTGACAGAAATGACATTTTCTATTTTAGTAAACGATATTCTGACATTGCTCATCATGAAGGTGTTTTTGTAATATAGTCTCATGTACAATATGGTGGAGTTATTTGGTTATTTTAATCTTGAAACCTGTCATTTTCAGTTTGAGTATAAACATATTTGGGTGATTAACTTGTGTAATTGTTGCTTTTCTGATCATGTTAAATAGGTACATTGTATACAGGTGCATGTCTATTTTTTGGATTCATCTGAAAATTGTACTTTCATGTTCATTTAAAATTATTATATTTGTTTGGGAAGTCATTTTGTTTATTTTATAACAAGGTGATTTATTATGGTTACATTGATAAGTGATATAGTTTGATTTTCAAGGTGATGTTTTATTCATCTTTGATGAGACATGTTATTCATACCTTATGCAGATTATTTGGTCTTTCAGGTGATGGGTATCAATGATTTCAATTCATACTTTGTGTTAAATGATTTATATTCTTTTCTTTTATTTTGTGAATATTCGTATATCGAAAGTTGTTGTTACATTCTCGTTGCAGGGGCTGTCTTTGTTATATTGGTTTTATTAAGAGACTTCACTTTCTTTGTTGCGTCTTACTACCCTTGGGACTTCCAAACCCTACTTTATTTCATTATTCGTTCGTCCATTGCCACAACACTGAAACTCAAAATAAAGGAGGTTTAGAAGCACCTTGCAAGGTCTGGGAAGTGATAATTCCGGCGGACTACGGGGTATATTAAGCAAAATTGTCTTCCTACGCTACGCGCCAAAGATGGTGGCGCTCCGCTTAAATAGTGTCACGGATCCGATACGGACAAAAACGACACTCGCCCGACACGCGTCCCCACCATTATTTATGACGGATTTGCGCCCTTGCCTGTGAATACTGATTAGAACAGTAACGTTAAGGCACAGTTCGTCGAGTGTTTGACTCCAGCGGTAATTAAGTCACGTGATCAACCTAATTATTAGTTTAATTGATAGAAAAAGATCTGTTTAACAGTTCGGTTCACGCTCCCGAACGGGAAATCTCCCAATCGGGATATTTTTGTCATTACAATCCACAATGCATCTTTCCAAATTCAAATCGCTTTAAAGAAATACATAACGGTTAAATAGGTTTAATTAAGCTAAAGGTCGGAAAAATATATTCAAAATATTCAAATTGTATTGGTGTAACAGAACGTTGAAATTATTTCCACCAGCGCAAATTTGACTTTCACCAGGGAATTTGAACGTAATCTTTAAAAATTAATTTCAATATTTTTTGAAGAGCAGATTTTAACATTTAAGTTATTCACCAGCAAAAGCTCAAATACTACAGAAATATTAATTCCAATATCATTTCCAAAGTATACAATTTTAGAATTACAGAATTTGACAAGCAAAAAAGAAAATAACGGCTGAACTTATTAGTAACAATTAAAATTATGGTCACTGCGCATTTATTGATCTCCCAATCGGGAGATTTCCCAATCGGGAGTCTTCCCAATCGGGAGCGTAGAGCCAGACTTTAATGTTTAGTTTATATCTTTCATATTTGATAATGGGCAAAATACAAACTACAGTGTCATATCTTGTTCCGTTCATTTCATATTTTTATTTAAAAGAAAATATATCGTCCCATCAATAAAATTGGAAGTGAACGTCGCCGTGCTGGTAATTTCACTTCCGGTTTTCAATTTTCCTTATTGATTGCAAAAAAACTGTCATGTTTTCGATAACAAATGAAGGCCCCTAAGTTCGGTCCGGCGTATGTGTGATCGATAATTTCGCAGATTTCTCGCGATCAACAGGAAAAAATAAAAACTGGAAGTGACGTTGGCAGCACGGCGGTGTTCATTTCGGAATCTATTTATGACGATACCTTCCATATAAAGCTTATCTTGTTCCATAGATATCTTATTTTAAAGCTGAGTCAAATTTGAAAGCGACTGAAAAAAGTTTAATGTATAGAAGACGATGCCACACCAGTCACTTTCTAAACATATATTAACATATCCCCCCTTTCCCCCTCCTCCATTTTATTGAAAACTTTTGTCCAAATGTGTATTAAATCACCACACTCACGTGTGTTTCACAAGACTCTAGTTTTTGTACTTTTCTGACAAATTTCATGGATGCAATTCACACAATTTCATATTTTTCACACAATTTCATATTTATTTACTTTTTTGCAAGAAGTGATGCCACTTGATATGATTCATTTGTACGCATGATCGTAGCTTAATCATAAACATCTCCTTAACGGAACAATATGTTTGAACATTATTTCTTTCTGACAGTCCGTAAGCATGCCCATTAATAGGAACATTTATAACACACGAGAATATTAAAGTCATGCAGCCATATTGTTCATCTGATGTGCTAACTCATGACATTTGCATGGCTGCGTCTGATCTCACAAGTTGTCCACGAAACCATTCTGAGACTCCGGGAGATTTATTTTAAGGAACATGTAAAATACCTGACCTAATAGACGTTTTGCAACCGTTTTGTTCGTATTTTGCGATAAAAATGTACAGATAGATAAGTGAGAGACCCTTTTGTTATAGATATTGTAAAATTTTCCGACGTGCAATTTAATTCCTTAGAATATGCGATCTTAACGACAAAATTATAGGCCTACTGTTACAAATATTTAAATTTTCAAAATGACTGTCCTAGCTTTTTCTTGTATTTCTTAAACGGCGTGGTGAATATATAACACTGAGTCGAAGATAATATTTAGCCATACAAAAAAAAAAAAGATTTATCACTGAGCTATAAGTTCTGCCGGGCAAAGAAATTTTTCGCAGAGGTATTTATCATTTGAAAATTATAACATTACATAAGACTTTAACGTTACTATAGCAATGCATCATGGGATGATCATATCCATTATCACGAAAAGTTCCTAATTTAGGGAACTCTTGGTTCCTTATTTTAGGACCTCTCCCGGACTGTAAACAGTAATTATGTAACCAATAAATTTCATGAGATTTCCAAGCTGAAGACAAAGTATGGCTCCGCCTCCAATCCTACCTTTCCTTACCTGGATCCGCCTCTTGTATAGTCCAGGAGATGCTCTTGAACGAGGGTTTAATATGAACTCCCAATCTAGGGTTTTTGTTGACTATGGAGGCCACCATTGATGAAGAATTCCCATCAATACAATACGCGCCTAGCACACTCTAAAAAAAAAAAAAAAAAAAGGTCAGATTTGACCATTACATGATCAACTTTGCACCGAACCAATGTTGGTCAAAATTAAACGACCCAAACATGGTCAAAATTAACCATAATATGATATTTATGGGCAAATTTGACCATATTGTGGTCAAATTTGTTGTTCAGTTTGACCAAAGCTGGTTCGGTGCAGAGATGACCAAGTTGTGGTCAAAATTTTACCATTCCTTTTTTAGAGTGCATAGATTGTTAATGTATGTGAAACTATATCTTAAATTTGAAGAAAAAAGGTACAGATGTTTGTGGTCGTATTGTAACGCTTAACAGAGAGCTCAACCATAAGAAGTACAGATGTTTGTGGTCGTATTGTAGCGCTTAACAGAGAGCTTAACCATAAGAAGTACAGATGTTTGTGGTCGTATTGTAGCGCTTAACAGAGAGCTTAACCATAAGAAGTACAGATGTTTGTGGTCGTATTGTAGCGCTTAACAGAGAGCTTAACCATAAGAAGTACAGATGTTTGTGGTCGTATTGTAGCGCGTAACAGAGAGCTTAACCATAAGAAGTACAGATGTTTGTGGTCGTATTGTAGCGCTTAACAGAGAGCTTAACCATAAGAAGTACAGATGTTTGTGGTCGTATTGTAGCGCTTAACAGAGAGCTTAACCATAAGAAGTACAGATGTTTGTGGTCGTATTGTAGCGCTTAACAGAGAGCTTAACCATAAGAAGTACAGATGTTTGTGGTCGTATTGTAGCGCTTAACAGAGAGCTTAACCATAAGAAGTACAGATGTTTGTGGTCGTATTGTAGCGCTTAACAGAGAGCTTAACCATAAGAAGTGCAGATGTTTGTGGTCGTATTGTAGCGCTTAACAGAGAGCTTAACCATAAGAAGTACAGATGTTTGTGGTCGTATTGTAGCGCTTAACAGAGAGCTTAACCATAAGAAGTGCAGATGTTTGTGGTCGTATTGTAGCGCTTAACAGAGAGCTTAACCATAAGAAGTACAGATGTTTGTGGTCGTAATGTAGCGCTTAACAGAGAGCTTAACCATAAGAAGTGCAGATGTTTGTGGTCGTATTGTAGCGCTTAACAGAGAGCATAACCATAAGAAGTA
>JAIGNY010004118.1:77500-287624 GCA_020152595.1 Chiridota heheva
CAGGTGCATGGGGCAAAACCATACAAATTTCCGATTGCAAGTCCCCTTCCTACCTCCCCCCCCCCACAGCACCCTCTGCAGTTTGAGGGAAACTGAGTCAGATATTTTGAGGAAAAACTTGGGAAATATTGAGCAAAAAGTCAGACATTCAGAAATTTTCAGAAAAGGCTTGAGCTGTTGAGGGTATATCTTTTAAGAGGAAAATGTCCGATATTTTGAGCAAAAACTTTGGAACTTTTGAAAAAAGTCGAAATCTCTATACCTAAATTATAAATTCGGTTTTTATGAATTGTGTGATCCTTTCCCCCTTATTTAGGCTACGTTACCTGGTTACTGAACTCTATGAAGCTGCTAAGACTGATTGCATTCATCAGGATAACTCAAAAACATAAATAAGTTTCTATTTTGCAAATTATAATCTGCACAAATTTTCCGAGTTTTGGGAAATTCTCTATCAGCTATAACAGTCTGGGAGCAACCCGAAAAACTGGGTACTTTAAAATACCCCAAAAATTGGGTACTTTTATGTACTACGTCATCGCATGAGCCTACATATTTGACTAGCTTACACTTAAACATATGGGGTTTCTCATTTTCCGCTCTGGATTGTCCAAAATTTCAATGGCTAACCTGAAATTTTGGAGACGGATAGTAAATAAATATTCAAAAAAATTTGCCGTTTTTTTTTGACATTCATCGTCGCCTTTTTGAGAAAATGAACAAAACAGACTACCTATGCATAAGCTACTGTCTGTTTCTACTTACATTTTTACTTATCTTTAATAGTAGCGGAATTCCACCGTGACAGCCTAGAAATTTGATAAGATTTTTTACATCCTTCAAGGAAAATTTGAATAGAAGAATCATTTATTACATCATAACCCATGAATGAAGCAGTTACGCATTTAGAGGTATGGGACCCATAGGGAATTTAGCGTTCGGGGCCCCCTAACAAACATATCGCAGTGTCAATGCTTGGGGCCTCTCAAATCTCGGTTTTTGCTCGGGGCCCGTGGGGTTTACCCACCCTTCCCACCCTATTGTTGCGCCCCTGGAATAAAGGTTGATGAGTACTATCTGAACAAATTTCTATATACATACTACATTGCGTTTACAAGTAATCCCCACAACAAAACAAAAAAATCATGTGACAGCCTGGACAGAAACAAGACAAGATTTTCAAGTTTTTGTTTAAAATGTATATTACTATCTCACCTGATGGTCTATCTACAAACTACATAATGAAAGCTATAGATAACAAGTTGTAATACATGTGGTGTGAAAACTAGCTTAATCTTCCCACAGATTTCCATTTAATTCTCATTACTCTATCGTGACAGCCGGGACAAGCTAGCGTGACAACCGGGACAAGCTAGCGTGACTGCCGGGACTTCATCTAAAGAAAACTTTGTAGCAGCATAATTATTATGCAAAACCAATGAAATAGTTTGTACTAATGATATACAAATGTTTTGAAACCTAATTGTACACAAAATGTAACCAAAATATGCCTTAAAGTAGTACGTGATCAGATAAAGCATACTGTAGCATATACAGTTCATTGACCTTGTTCTAACGTCAAATGAAGTCAATTTCTTAATTTTCTACATTTTGATAAAAAATTGACATATCAGGCAACACTTTTGAGATAAGTACTTTATTTCTAATTTTAGCCCAAGTGAGACACTTGGCATGGAATTGCACAGTATATATAGAACCATAGCATTTGTATTGCAAAGTTATTTTATTAGGCAGCTATGTGGCTCTCGGTCTCTTATGTTGGCAAAGTTACAGCAATTAATACTCTCCCACAAAAATGGATGAATCATGTGGATGGGTGGGTCTAGTGGCGTGGCCACGGGGAGGGTGGGGGTTAGTGACCACCACACTTTTCAAACAAATGGTCTTTCAGATTCTTTCAAAAACTTGAACGAGAAGAAAGAAAAGATGCATGGAGGAACGAGATCACGTGATTGATTTACATGAAGGCCATTTATAACATTAGTCCTTTGTCCTTTGAATCAAGTTCATTCAGAGGCACCGCTTTTTCAAATGTCAAATTCCCCCTCTACCCTACCCTCAAAAACTCCTGGCCCAATGGGTAGGCCTATATGGATCTCCATCGTTCACAATCTGTTCACCTGGCCTTTTTTTCTTTCTTTTTATCTCAACTGCAAAATGAAATGTGCTACTCGAAAATGTATGGATGACAATTTTACTTTTCTTTTTTAAGTAGAGTGTACGTTGCAGGGACCGCGGAGCAATTTTTGAAGTTTGGGAGGGGGGGAGGCGCTGAAGAAGTAAATGGCGAAAATAAAAAGAATTATATTCACATTTGTATATACAATATATAACTTCCAATCATATTGGTAGGCATGAGCATAGGAATAGTCACCTCTTGGAGAGGGAGGGGGTGGGAGGGGTGGAGGGGGCGTAAATTAAGTTTCATCACTGATGTTGCTGCTAATCGGGAAATCTTCAATTTTGGGAAAATTTTCGGGTTCCTTTTTTAATATTTATGTAAATTGTTTGTCAATTTAAATGAAATTTGCAATTTTCTTCGATTTTCGTGAAACCTCAGACACTTTCCTCAGAATTTATCGACAATTTTAGGATAATTCATTGGCCGCGGAGCAATATTTCAAGTGGAGGGGCACGCACGATTGAAACGACTGATCTGAAAGACGGAAATACAAAATGAGTGAATTGGTAAATAATTAATCTCTTCGGTTCCTTCCTAACTTTAAAAAAAAAAAAAAGAAGTTGAAGAAGAAGAAGAAGATAGTTTCGACGTGATATTGAAAACATGAAAATCATGTGACTACGTCTGCGGCGTATATTTGACATTGGGAGGACAGATTTGATTTTTGTTCCAAAAATGAAAACATGTATGAATCTCTTATCGTGGCTTAAAACCTATCATTGTAAAGGGAGGGGTGGAGGGTTTGTAAAATGATTTCACGACAATTGAAGTAATTTTCGCGAAAATGAAGGAAATTTTCCGAAAATTAAAGAAGACCTCCCGAAAATTGAAGAAAACGTCTCGAAATTTGAATTGTCCAAAATCTATTTGTAAAGAGGTGGAGTGTTTGTTGAATGTTTGGAAATTTTGGTAGAATTTGGCAATATTTCTAAAGATTGAAGACAATATTCCAAAAATAAAGAAAAAAGGGATTCAGCGAATTTTACAAAAATGAAGAAAATTTTACGACAATTGAAGCAAATTCCATAAAAATCTTCAATAAAATTATGGAGGGGGAGGGAGGAGGTGGGGGAGGGGTTTTTTTTATGGCACCGCTCGGTTCCTTTATTAGTTTAGAGTTGTCTTTGTTAGTTTAGAGTTTAAAACGACGTTGCATTGTAGTAATCTAAGCAAATATTTTGCCAGCATCATTCACGTTTTCAGTTCTTGTGGCCTTCTTATTTTAGACTGTTAGAACTGTAATCATGCACGCTCTAATTAGATGGGATATTTCATTTGACTTTTTCTAAATATCAGCTTTAAATGGACATGATCCATTGTTCATATCTTACAGTCTTATGCAACAGTAATTGTTACAAAATTGCATTAATCCTTCTTATAATTTGCGAAAAAGTAAGAGGCACGTTCCCATCCCCCTCCCCCTCCACCACTTGGCCCATGCAATTGGGCAATTTCAATCATTTTGGGGTATATTTTCTTCATTTTGGGGCCATTTTCTTCATTTTGGGAAGTTTCTTCATTTTTAGACAATTTGTTGGGATTTTCAGAAATTATTTGTTAATTTTCAGAAATTGGTAGCTAAGTTTAATTTCAAATATTTATACCCAATTTTTCTACTACTTTACCTTTATTTTCGGGAAATTTTCCTTAAATTTAGGAAATTTTCGTTCATTTTTGTTAATTTTGGGGAAATTTTGTTCATTTGTAGGCAATTTTTTTCATTTTGAGGAGAATTTTGTCAATTTTCGGGAAATTTATTGACAAATTTGACCACTGCTTTCAAATAATTGTATCAATTGTTAGCTCTCAAACAGGAAAAACAGAGAGCTGAAATCCCCTCATCCCATAATATTATTATTATCATTATTGATTTTAGTTTGGCCTAGTAAAAAAGTTCCTAGCTAAAACTCCCACTTTCTCCCCTCTCTTACTTTCTCCCCCCCTCCCTG
The DNA here is from genome assembly GCA_020152595.1 of Chiridota heheva. NCBI lineage: Eukaryota > Metazoa > Echinodermata > Holothuroidea > Apodida > Chiridotidae > Chiridota > Chiridota heheva. The sequence goes on from JAIGNY010004118.1 coordinate 81,653, forward strand.
ACTTTCTATTCTCGAGGTCGGAGAGACGTAACCGTGTACGGGCTCAGTACGGTTTTGCTAAGTTGGAGGAAAAACTTTATCATTACAATCAATAGGATATTTTTTCTATGAATACTAGTGTCGCCTTAGCCAGTCAGCGAAAATTAATGGTACCCAAATATGTTGCAAACTATTATTTGTGAACAAAATTAATTCTGTCCAGTATTTCTTGAAAATTGACAAAAAATGTTTTTTTTACCCATTGACTAGAATGATAACTGACTGTTTGTTTTCCCCTTTGACTAAAGTTTGAGATCGTGAAAGAAAAAAAATTGTTACGTCGCCGTGGACCACAACATTCTCGGATGTCCAACCTCGAGAATACTCCACAAAATTACGAGTAAACCACATTAGAGCAGGTAATTAGTTTTGTGCCACCTTCAGTCAGTCTGCGCTGTAGTGTTGGATCAACTTTGTGGCAGTGTGTCGACCGTTCTGCTAAAACTTGAAAGTCCTGATAATAATTGCGTATTCGTGTATTTTGTGAGTACGAACAACCATTTGGGGGCACATTTTTATGATATTATTTCCTTGTGTTATTTTTGATTTAGGCCTAACTGGAAACAGAAGGTGACCATTAAATTGAGCTAACGTTGAGTCATAGGGAAAATATGCACTCACCCCCACAGGTGTTTTAGCGTTATGGCAACAGATATGTAGGTCTAGGCCTAGTATTAAAACTAGTACTAGTATAGTAAGTATTATAGGTTGCCATAACGCTAGGAACACCTGTGCTCACCCTCTACCGGACGATTTTTACTAGACAATGGGCATTCGGGCGTAGGCTATCTCTGTAGCTTAAGTTGTGTTAGTGAGGAACCCTGAACCATTACCAGTTAGAGATCGTTGCTACTCTCCTTTGAATAGATTCAAGTTAATTCACATCACATCAATGGTGCCCCAGACTTTGAAGCAGAAGCTACAGTGCCCCCGGCATTAAATTGGCCGTCGCATCGTGAATCGGATGAAATATAACGTTCCAACTATAACAACGTTTCCATTACACCCATTGCAAATGCTTAACGTAATATCGGTCATCGCATTGCGTTCGTTTCATCATTGTGGTATGCATAGGCATCTACATGGCACGATTCTGTTTTCGTTTTAGCGTGAATTACATAGCAGAACGAACGATCGTTCTATCAGGATTTTGGAAGAATTGGGGAAGGCTTCTGCAGTTAGAAAAATCTAGAATTGCGGGAGAATTTTCCGTTAATTGTCGGCTTCCAATGATTGTCGGCTTCCAATGATTGTCGGCCGCGATGTGCGATGTAATCATAACAAATAGACACTAACCAAGATTTTTTGTGTGTAATAAGCACTAGGCCTAGGCCTACATGTATATACACATACTCTTGGAGCTGTATGCCACAGTAGTGTTCTTACTACTAGTGTAGGCCTAACGTTAGTATTATACTTAAGTTAGGTTAATGTGCAGTCAGCAACGAGTATGTCCAAAATAGGACACTGCATTGAACTGCAACTTGTTAATTTGTGTCTTTACGGGCAAGATAAGATCAAAATACGACATATGATAACCCTTAGATTAATATTGTATGCAATCGTTATCTCATTAAAATATTTAATTAACAATCCAGCCCACAATCCCGATCAAATCCACCATCAACAACCTTTCTCGTATCGACAACGTTCGTATTACCCGTCTTAGAATTGGATCCTAACAATAACAGAGAAATAAATAGTTCTTCCAAAAAAATCCTCCAGAAGTCTCCTTTTCAGCATGTTAATTCTCCTCTTCCACCCCCTCTACTTTGGGAGCACCTCCTCTCTCGATCACAGCTTTCTGGCTTTTTAATTCTTCCCTGGTCTCTTTCCTTACTACCTCTAAAATGATCTGACCTCTCAGGCACAATTTGACCTTCGTTGTTTGGTTAAGACCTCATCAAACAAACAAACAAACAAACATAACAATAACAGAGAAATAAATAGAAAAATTTTAAGTTAACTTTGGGAGGAGAGTTAAGAAATAGGCTACCGACACAATTTTTTCAATTTTTTCATTTGATTATTCACAGCCCCCGTCCGTGCTACAGGTCTGTTTATTTATTATCTTGCATTTTTAATCTTTGTATTTCATCTTGTATCCGCAGCCCTATGTTGAGACTTACCTGTCAAAACAGTCAAGTGCTCTCTTTCATATATTCCAGGCTACAATATAACTGTGAACTCTTGAATGACTCCTTCAAATTTTCTGGTACAGAAGACTATCTATACCAATTTTTATTGCGGCTTGAAAAATTACAGAAAATTATCAAGGCTGTTCACTTTGAAAGGGTACTGAATATTCTATGCTAAATTATTTTGAAATTCGTAATTGTGTAGCCTATATACATGTTGATTATTACTGATCAACTTAAAAATGTAAGACTATTTTCAATTACCAATACTGAATATATCGATTTCAAAACTCCTCAGCTTTTGTCTCAGTCGATTCACTCTTTTTATACTTACAGTAGTTCAAAACTACATGATTTATTTCTTTTATTTTCTTAATTAATAAGACTGTGAGTTTCAGGTTTTAAGTGCCATCTCAAGGGGGAGGGATCAAGAAAAAGCCTAGGGGAATTAGAGACTGATGAAGGATTTTCAAAGAAAGGGGAGGGGGGGGGGAGTATGTGAGACTTTTAAACCAAGGTCAATCCACGAAAAAGCCATACCACAACGGCACACTGATCATACAAAACATGCAGTGAAAAATGTTCTCTAAACTAAGAACGTCAGATTCTTCTTAACTGTGGCGTAGCTTAGCCAGGCATAGGTGTAGGAAGTAGGGGCCACAGTGCCCCCGACTTTTCCGAAAATAACAAAAGTGCCCCTCAATCACTGTCTTAATAGTAGGAAACTGGCAGTTTTTGTCAGTCCCATGTACAGGAGGAATGGTTGGAAAAGTGCCTCTTTCTAAAAATGAAGTGTCCCTTTTACTTAACTTTGTTGCTTTAGACTCACTTTGGGATGGGGATCATATGACTTGGAAAGTGCCCCCTAAGAGGTTGTGCCATTCTTCCCCCTCCCCCCCCCTTCCCCTCCCCTCCACCACACACACTTTTCGAAGCTTCCTACACCTTAACCAGGGGTGGCCCTTTAGTTGAATTCTGGCCCCGAAATCCATTGTTGTACTGTAGTAGACAGCTTTCTGATTAAAAAATTGCCACAAAGTATAAATCTACCAGGTGCAGCTATGCTACTGCTTCTCAAAGGTATGAAAGTAAGGCTCCATTCTCATTCCAGGTGACCAGTGGGCCATGTTGAAATACAATACTTGCCCTGTTCCAACCCAAAATGTACTCTATATCATTGCTTTCTAGAGTTATAATTTATAAAGTGGGTTCTACTTTTGAACAAGATTTGGGTAAGTTACGGTTTGACATGACAGCACTAGCATATGAAAACGTTCCCCAAGGGCTACCGTAGAGATGGGTAAGTAAATCCATGAATTTCTGTTTGTCCTGGTCATTCATGGTATCATTTATAGTAAGTACTAATCTTTGTGCCATCATTTCTTTCTTCCATCTTATTTAAAATGCAAATACAGTAGGCTGAATATATATATTTTTTTAAATGTATGAAGATTTCAAAGGCTACCCACATTTTTATTTTAATATGCAGTCTTGTAAGAGTAAGGCTTCAAACTTTTTCACTACTTTATGCATAGAAATTCAGAACATCAAAACGTTCCCCAAGGGCTACAGTAGAGGCAGATGTTTGATTAATTACATGAATTTCTGTTGTCCTGGTCGTTCGTGGTCTCATAGTATATGCATCATTGTTTGTGCCAGTATTTCTTTCTTCTGTTTGAAGTTTTAAATGGGCTGAATTTCTTTTTAAATACCATATGAAGCCTTCAAAAGCTGCACACATTTTCATTTTAGTATGGAGTTTTGTAAGTGCCAGGCTGCAAACTTTTTAACTACTTTATGTATTGAAAGGGCTACCGTAGAAGTAGATGGGTGAAAATAGTAAATCCATGAAATTCTGCTTGTGCTGCAGTGGCGGCACCCAAATTTTGGTCATAGAGTGGGGGTGGACAAGAGAGGGCAATTTTTTCTCATGGGGAAGCCTATATATCGGTCGAAATATGTCAGTCACTTTACCAAAATTTCTGGTGGGGAAAGTAGGGGAGCGATCTTGTGAGGGGGAAGCGATCTCGTGGGGGAGGGATGCAGCCACTGTTGTCCTGGTCTCATTTCTACTACATGCAGCAGTGATTGAGATATAATTTCTCTCTTCCATGATTCATCTATCAAAATTGCAAATAAGCTCATTGTTTTAAATAAAATAATAACAGAATACGGAGGCTACACACACACATTTTTGATATAGTACGGAGTCTTGTAAGTGCAACAGTCTTCAAATGTTTTCAACACCTAATTGCAATGAAATCATTGAAAATACATGTAGTTCTTCAAAAAAAGTAGACGAAATTACTTTTGACATTCGTAAGAATACGTCACACAGCTAATAAGCAGAAAATCATTTATTTTCAGTCTGAACTTGGTTTACTTCTGTCTCGACCCGATAAATACTGTAGTTAAAAATCATGTTTTATGTGTACTGAAGTACGAGCTGTAAAAGATTAGTACAGGTGTTAAGCAAGTTCCATCTTATATGAAAGAGGACTTCAAAAGAAACAAATTGGTGAAGAAAGCATTCAAAATTCTTATTCAGTTAAGGAGATATTAAGTTTGAAGTTTGGTATAATTTGTATAGAAACGACTGAAATCAGACTAGTTGTGACATCACAGCCTGAGATTCCCCAAAATCTTTATGTATTTTATCATAGTTTATCCTGCGATTTTGTGGCTGAAAAGACATTGCATATGTCAGGAAAGTAGTAAAACAAACAGAAGGCTAATTATAAGATACCATCTGAAGAAATGAGAAAAATTAATTCAAATAATAAAAAAACTTAGATCAATTTTCTTTAAAATACATTAACAATTGTTAGGAATGTGAGGATCGGGGCACCAACTTTTCATTGTAGATTTACTACACCAGTCATTTTCTAGACAGATAAGACAGAACTTTAAACTTGAATATCTCCTTAGCGGAATAAGATATTGAATTAGTTCCTTCGCCATTTGTTTCTATTTAAGTCCTCTTTCACATAAGATATAGACATGCTTGACCACTGAACTATTCCTTTACGTTATAGGCTATATCATTCCAGTGCTAGAGAGATACTTGCAAGGTGTTACCAAACTAATTTATAAACCCACAATGCTTAAAGATAACAGGATGCACCAGAGGATTTCAAGCAGTGTCATGGGTCAGTCCACTGACCTCGTCGAGTCGGTACTCTTCCCCGGGGGCCTCGCTGTTTATTTTTGCTTGGCTAGAACTGGCAGTTGTGGGACTGGGGGTATATGCTTGATCCTTTGCGTTATTGTTCTAAATTTATTAGAAAACTTCTGAAATTCTTGCCTATCATATATACAGGGAGTGTGTGTGTGTGTGTGTGGGAGGTTCTTTCAAAGTCGTTGACATAATGTTCCACCAGTAGAGTTATTAAGCCCAAAATAAAGTAAAAGGGGAATTTCATTTTTAGAAGGGACCCTTTTCCAACGAGGACACATTCAAACCTATCCAAGTGGGACCCATCATGGATTATCTAGGTGGCAAGTACTGCACTTCATGACCTATAGGAACATTTCGTGGTTGGTGCAAAATTGAAATTGAGAACATTAGTTATTAATTGCCAATTCTTTAAGATTACTGAGGAAGGAGCAGTCAAGTTTCCTTAGGCGTACACATGATCAGATTGTCTTCAACTGAAAATCGCTTTGAAAATGCGCACTGGAGGGAAAAAGGTGGGCAAAATATGTTTCATCTATAACTGTGACATATAGTACAGTAGTTGCTGATGTAGGATAGGTGTATTTTTTCCCTGGGACATACAACAAAAAATTCAAATGTGAACAAAAACAAAACATTAAAATTCATGCAGAATAATGATTATAGACGTCTATACAAATTAAATGTTGTCACACAGGGCGGATTTTGTACACACAAAGTGGGGTCAGTATGCCCCAGGTTTAACGTATCTCCTCCCCCTCTCCATCAGACTTGTTCTTAAAATATAAATATACGATTTTGAAACACATTTTTTTACTCTTAAAACGTTTGTACTCATTGCTTATGCTGTGAGCAGGGGCGGTCAAGGGGTCAATTCCCAAGAAGCTTGGTCTTGAATGTTGGATAATGGTCATATACTGTAAGTAAACAATAAGACGAAGAGAAGAAATATTCTTTTGATTCATGATCTGCCAGTTAAGAAATACGATCAACAAGAATGAAAACAAAATCGTGCAGAAAAAACAAAGAAAACTCATTGAAGACGATATAAAACCAATTAAATATAGCATGCTAAACAGTAATTAGAGAAGTAAAAGAAATGATTAATACAAGGATAAAGTATACTTATCTTTCTAAAAAGAAAGAAACAAGAGAGAAAATAACATTAGATTTTCATGGAATTAAAAATAGCCTGACAATCATGACCAAAATTGTATCAAATGAAATTTACACCATTTTTGCTGTAGGCTATTCTTATTATATTTTATTAGAGGGTGGGGGAGGGGGACGCACCCGATTTCATGGCCATCATGATTGGTACACTTCAGGCCGGGGTATGTGTAGCCAGACACTGTTTAGCATTATTTAAATTGCTTCAGTGACAGCTGAAAATAATATGCTTCTAGCAAAAGTTATAAGCCGTTTTGTATCAATTTTAATGTGCAACTCAATGGATGTTGCCATCTTGTTTTGGTCAATTACTGATGATATGCGAGGGCAAAGGTCAATTTCACTGCAGCATATTGTGAGAAATACATTTTATAATACATATATGGTGTCAATATTTCAACACAATTTTAAGCCTAAGCTAGTGTTTTTACATGTATGCGTATACGTAGGCCCCTAGTAGTACCGTTCGGCAAATGATACTAAGATTGTCCAGCAAACCTCGAGCCAATATCGATTCTTAGACTTTGTTTCGCACAATATGATTTCACTGACGTAGGAATTTACGTTATTACGACCTACCAAAAAAGTATGAAAATAACAAAAACGGAGCCGAATTTAAGTTACGGATCTGGGTGCACTCAGGTTAAAATCAAGATATTACGTATTACTGTCTATGCAGCTAGAATGTACGATATCGTTGATGCGTGATATTACGATATATTGTTTAATCGTGATTTACCGTTGTATAGTTAAAACGTTAGCAAGTGTTCAGGATTTCGGTATGAAATTGTATCGTGATCATGATACACGATGCGGGAAGAACTGGAAATATGTTTTCTGTCTACCAGTGATATTTTGATTTAATTTTGTTATTGGGTCAAGGTTTTATTGTAAGTTTGATAATTTTAGTCATGGGACTAGTTCCCCTAAACATTTTAGTTCCAAAAATGTGTAAAATGGAATGTTATGTCATGCTCACAGAGAATTGAGTCAATTATTGTAGTCTTACCTTAAGGCATTAAGGGCTATTAAGCCTTACCTACGAAGCCTACAAGTTATGCAAAAATACTGCAATCCTAAAACTAAAAAACTAAAATTATGGCTCAATTTATCAGGAATTATGAAATAAAAAACACGTTTTTTCTTGGAACTGGTCCACATACTATTGTATGAATCTTCCTACTCCAACTCGTTCGCTCTGAATCTCTCATTTAGAGTATGAATGATTTGGCCTACATACTGTACATAACATTTTTACACGCTTACGCAAAATCAATGGGCTTCAATGTGTGTTTAAAAAAAAAGTTGCCCAGGAATTATGGGCAGCTAGATTTTCGGTATGAAGACTACCATATTTTAACATGAAAATCAGCACACGGCAATTTGAATTGGTTTTACACCTTGTAAATGTCTTAATAACTTAATTGCTTTCCTAAAAGGATACACATTTTTACTTTAAAAAAAGTTTTAACAGATTTTCTGTTGACAAAAATGTGATACGCACGTAAGCATTTTTCCCAATCAATAAGAAGATAGGATGCTAGCGTAAGGAAATAATTAACATAATTTGAGTGCGTATCTGCATCGCCTGTGTAACATTGAGGGTATGAACACTCCGATGTTCGTCCTATGTGCGTGTTACTTATGTTGGCGCATACAATTTGTATGTATTAAAATTAAAAAAGAACAAGGGTGTTGAGGTAGTTAAATTTGAATAATTATAATAGTGCACAACAATGCAATTGTCACGTCTTGTAACAAATGGGCAGTGCGTTTTTTTTTTTATCTGTGCCCATTTTGGCCCTCCTTTTTCAATCATACGTACACGTTTGCAACATTAGTTGCAATGCTAACGTCATGTGCACAAGACACAGAAAATTCTCAATTTTTACCCTTATTTAACAAAGAATTTGGGAAATCTACCAAAACGTATGTTAAAAAAAGTTGTTCAGCTTTATGTTTGTGTGGGTATCTTAGACAAAATTTGAGAGAGTCGGTGTTAATTTTCCATACATAAAGTAGAAGGTGTGTTGAATGTTAGGCTACCAAACTTACATGTAGGCCCATGGTCGATGGGGCGGAATTCGCTCCAAACTCGCTATCTTACTATATTATGTACCTTTCTTGCTTTAATTCTTATACGTAGTTCTTTGAAGTTTTTTAGTGATAAAAGACAAAATTAGAAGACCCTTTGTGCTTGTTTTGACGGAAAAGTTTTTCCCAGTCTGACCTTTGAACTTTCTGTCGCTTGTGTCAGGCTCGTGCTGTTTATGTTGACGTCATGTTACTTCTATGGTTGTCGTACAGCTGATTGGCTAACAACTCATGCACATTTAAATAGTTTCAACTAACTAATGTCCCAGGTTCGTATCCCGGTGGGTCTGCAACCAGTGAGTTCACAACTGGTTATTAAAAGCCGTGGCCATCTTGATATAATGTCCAGCAATGGATGCTTTCGGGACGTTAAACATTACTATGCTAAGCTATATACTGTATCTTTAACATTGTATTTCTTCTGTAGAGTCAGCGCATCTCAACATGACTTTAGAAGCCATCCAGTACAAGGATGGAAGGCTACAAATCTTGAACCAGCTCCTCCTACCATTGAAGTCTGAGTATGAAGAGGTCCAGGGAGTCGAGGATGGCTGGCAGGCTGTCAAGCAGATGAAGGTAGGTACCCGTTGTCAAAATGACTGTGGACAACAGGCAGGGGGAGGAGGATGTTTCATCTTAATTGTCAGTTACATGTAGATGCTTTTTTTCTGGTTGAGAGGTGAAATTAGACAATTATTCAAGAATTACGTAAGTAGAGGGCCACCAGATTCTTTGAACATAATTATATGACACAAGAGCCAGCGTCACTGATTTGCTCAAGAATTCAAACTGGGACATGCTGGAACAATGAAGAAAAATAGCCAGACTATCAACATTCCAGAAAGTATATCAGGGTCACCTGTCCATCCCTATCCGAAAGCTTCTATGCCCGGCCAACTGCTTAACCAGAAGATCTCACAGCAAAGCATTCATCCCACTCAACCAAAAGATCTCACAGCAAAGCATTCATCCTGCTCAACCAGAAAATCTCACAGCAAAGCATTCATCCTGCTCAACCAGAAGATTTCACAGCAGAGCATTCATCCAGCTCAACCAGAAGATCTCACAGCAAAGCATTCATCCCATTTAACCAGATAATCTCACAGCAAAGCATTCGTCCTGCTCAGCAAGAAGATCTCACAGCAAAGCATCCATCCTGCTCAACCAAAAGATCTTACAGCAAAGCATCCATCCTGCTCAACCAGAAGATCTCACAGCAAAGCATTCATCCTGCTCAACCAGAAGATCTCACAACAAAGCATTCATCCTGCTCAACCAGAAGACCTCACAGCAGAGCATTCGTCCTGCTCAACCAGAAGATCTCACAGCAAAGCATTCATCCCACTCAACCAGAAGAATTTACAGCAAAGCATTCATCCTGCTCAACCAGAAGATCTCACAGCAAAGCATTCATCCCACTCAACCAGAGGATCTCACAGCAAAGCATTCATCCCACTTAACCAGAAGATCTCACAGCAAAGCATTTATCCCGCTCAACCAGAAGATCTCACAGCAAAGCATTCATCCCACTCAACCAGAAGATCTCACAGCAAAGCATTTATCCCACTCAACCAGAAGATCTCACAACAAAGCATTCATCCTGCTCCACCAGAAGATCTCACAGCAAAGCATTCATCCTGCTCAACCAGAAGATCTCACAGCAAAGCATCCATCCTGCTCAACCAAAAGATCTCACAGCAAAGCATCCATCCTGCTCAACCAGAAGATCTCACAGCAAAGCATTCATCCTGCTCAACCAGAAGATCTCACAACAAAGCATTCATCCTGCTCAACCAGAAGACCTCACAGCAGAGCATTCGTCCTGCTCAACCAGAAGATCTCACAGCAAAGCATTCATCCCACTCAACCAGAAGAATTTACAGCAAAGCATTCATCCTGCTCAACCAGAAGATCTCACAGCAAAGCATTCATCCCACTCAACCAGAGGATCTCACAGCAAAGCATTCATCCCACTCAACCAGAAGATCTCACAACAAAGCATTCATCCTGCTCAACCAGAAGATCTCACAGCAAAGCATTCATCCCGCTCAACCAGAAGATCTCACAGCAAAGTATCCATCCTGCTCAACCAGAAGATCTCACAGCAAAGCATTCATCCCGCTCAACAAGAAGATCTCACTGCAGAGCATTCATCCTGCTCAACCAGAAGATCTCACAGCAGAGCATTCATCCTGCTCAACCAGAAATTCTCACAGCAAAGCATCCATCCTGCTCAACCAGAAGATCTCACAACAAAGCATTCATCCTGCTCAACCAGAAGATCTCACAGCAGAGCATTCATCCTGCTCAACCAGAAGATCTCACAGCAGAGCATTCATTCCGCTCAACCAGAAGATCTCACTGCAGAGCATATATCCTGCTCAACCAGAAGATCTCACAGCAGAGCATTCATCCTGCTCAACCAGAAGATCTCACTGCAAAGCATTCGTCCTGCTCAGCAAGAAGATCTCACAGCAGAGCATTCATCCCGCTCAACCAGAAGATCTCACAGCAGAGCATCCATCCTGCTCAACCAGAAGATCTCACAGCAAAGCAATCATCCCGCTCAACCAGAGGATCTCACAGCAGAGCATTCATCCTGCTCAACCAGAAAATCTTACAGCAAAGCATCCATCCTGCTCAACCAGAAGATCTTACAGCAAAGCAATCATCCCGCTCAACCAGAAGATCTCACAGCAGAGCATCCATCCTGCTCAACCAGAAGATCTCACAGCAAAGCATTCATCCTGCTCAACCAGAAGATCTCACAGCAAAACATTTATCCCGCTCAACCAGAAAATCTCACAGCAAAGCATCCATTGAACCCCACACAACCAAGGATTGTATCAAATATTCATTCTACCACACACTCTCAAAGACTGCAACCTACCGGAAACTATAACAGGTATTGTAAACCCTAAACAATTAATTCAAAGCAGCAATGAACAGAAGTCAATGAGCAAGTTTATCATGCGCACACACAACCCGGCTCGCTTTACTTTACCAGGAGTGTTGAATAGTATTGTACTAAGACAAAGTGCTCAATCTTATATGAAAGAGGTGCAAATCTATCTTATTTGGGCAAAAGGTTAAGATAGAGTTGTTATTAAAAGGGAACAGTTTATTAAAAGGAAACAGCCCAAAAACTGGTTCTGCTATTTTTAGGCTACAAATTACACACATCATTCCACAAGATTAACTTTGCTTGAAGGACCTTTTATACTCCTTGGGAGAAGCTGTTCCCTTTAATAAAAACTCTTTTGTGTTGGGTGGAAATTGATAACTTGATTCATTGAACAGCTTGTATGGAGTGTTGAAGAGATCACAGTTTGGTGGTTTGAGAATAAAGAAAATACATAACTTTTATTTCCACCGGCCTTGCTTCGCTTCAGGGCTGGTCAGAGAGTTTCTAGTTTTAAGCAAAACCATTTCTAATGCATTATACATGTAGGCCTAATAAATTGTGCAAATTTTAGTATAGTATTCTGACATCTCAAGGTGAAGACCTACTGTATGACATGAATGTTAACCTAAAGATAATAAAGTCCTTTGTTTTTCCTCAGGTGCGGGGTGCTCCAGCCATTGCTATTGTTAGTGGTCTCTCGCTTGCGGTTGAAATCGGTAAAACCGAGCTCAGTACGCCAGAAGAGGTGACCAATTTTGTCACAAAGAAGCTAACCTACCTAAAGACGGCCAGGCCCACTGCTGTAAATATGAAAAACATGGCCGACGAGATGATTAAAATGGTCAATGAGCTGAAAACGGCAGGAGTTACAGCAAAGGATATGAAACAAAGGTAGAATATATATGCTTAAATAGGCCTACAGTAACACTGTATTTAAGGAGAAGATCTATGAATTTCCTTATAGTTATGTCCCTTCCCCCTTCCTCCCCCCCCCCCTCCCCCTCACTCTCTCTCTGGCCTTTCGCCTAAGTTGATGATAGGAGATGCCTTACTGTACTTGATGTTCGAGCAGTGCCGAAGGTAGCTGAAGTGGTAATCTCTGTTGCAGTCACCGCATGCATACATGAACTGTATGGTGTGGGTCTTTTGTCGTCTGGATCTGTTTGATGTTGCTGTAGGACTCACTATGCAAGGTCCCCTCCTCAGGGGTTAAATGTTGCTGTTAAAGTCACTATGCAAAGTCCCCTCCTCAGGGGTTGAATGTTGCTGTCGGACTTACTATGCAAAGTCCCCTCCTCAGGGGCTGAATGTTGCTGTTGGACTCACTATGCAAGGTCCCCTCCTCAGAGGTTAAATGTTGCTGTTCGACTCACTATGCAAGGTCCCCTCCTCAGGGGTTGAATGTTGCTGTTGAACTCACTATACAAGGTCCCCTCCTCGGAGGTTGAATGTTGCTGTTGCACTCACTATGCAAAGTCCCCTCCTCAGAGGTTGAATGTTGCTGTTGGACTCACTATACAAGGTCCCCTCCTCAGAGGTTGAATGTTGCTGTTGGACTCACTATACAAGGTCCCCTCCTCAAAGGTTGAATGTTGCTGTTGAACTCACTATGCAAGGTCCCCTCCTCAGGGGTTGAATGTTGCTGTTGGACTCACTATACAAGGTCCCCTCTCAGGGGTTGAATGTTGCTGTTGAACTCACTGTGCAAGGTCCCCTCCTCAGAAGCTGAATGTTGCTGTTGGACTCACTATGCAAGGTCCCCTCCTCAGGGCTTGAATGTTGCTGTTGGACTCACTATACAAGGTCCCCTCCTCAGGGGTTGAATGTTGCTGTTGGACTCACTATGCAACGTCCCCTCCTCAGGGGTTGAATGTTGCTGTTGAACTCACTATGCAAGGTCCCCTCCTCAGGGGTTGAATGCTACTGTTGGACTCGCTATGCAAGGTCCCCTCCTCATGGGTTGAATGTTGCTGTTGGACTCACTATGCAAGGTCCCCTCCTCATGGGTTGAATGTAACTGTTGGACTCACTATGCAAGGTCCCCTCAGGGGTTGAATGTTGCTGTAGGACTCACTGTACAAGGTCCCCTCCTCAGGGGTTGAATGTTACTGTTGGACTCACTATGCAAGGTCCTCTTCTCATGCGTTGAATGTTACTGTTGGACTCACTATACAAGGTCCCCTCCTCAGGGGTTGAATGTTGCTGTTGGACTCACTATACAAGTTCCCCACTTCAGGAGTTGAATGTTGCTGTTGGACTCACTATGCAAGTTCCCCTCCTCAGGAGTTGAGTGTTACTGTTGGACTCACTATACAAGGTCCCCTCCTCAGAGGTTTAATGTTGCTGTTGGACTTACTATGCAAGGTCCCCTCTCAGAGGTTGAATGTTACTGTTGGACTCACTATACAAGGTCCCTCCTCAGGGCTTGAATGTTGCTGTTGGACTCACTATACAAGGTCCCTCATCAGGGGTTGAATGTTACTGTTGGACTCACTATACAAGGTCCCTCCTCAGGGCTTGAATGTTGCTGTTGGACTCACTATACAAGGTCCCCTCCTCAGGGCTTCAATGTTACTGTTGGACTCACTATACAAGGTCCCTCCTCAGGGGTTGAATGTTACTGTTGGACTCACTATACAAGGTCCCCTCCTCAGGGCTTGAATGTTACTGTTGGACTCACTATACAAGGTCCCTCCTCAGGGGTTGAATGTTACTGTTGGACTCACTATACAAGGTCCCTCCTCAGGGGTTGAATTCCCTACTGTTCTGCTGTTCTGGAACAGTAACGGTGAATTTAAAACATTGCTATTTTGGTGAACAATGTTTTTTTTCTCACAAAATTGGAACATCAATGATCAATAATTTGATATCTGCTCCAAAATAATGCATGTTTTCAAACAAGATTATCATCAAAATTATTTCAGCCCTATAAGAAAAAGCTTTTCCAACTGTACCTGCAATTGTCAGCACAATTCATCATGAATGTATGCAAGGTTGCTTGCATATGTACGACTGTAAGTAACTGGATCCTACATCATGTAAATATCAATCTCCATCATGCATATTCATAATGAACCTCAATGCATATTTATAATGAAGCTACAAATTAATTTTAAATTAAGCCCCTTTTGACGAAAGGAGTTTGTCCTATTTTTGGCAAAAATGTTGAACCATGCAGTGAAAACTGATTCAGCACAGTATAATATGAGAAAATTTGTTCCATAGAATAGTGCTGAAAATTTGTATTTTCAACTTCTGCTCCTAGACGGTATTTCTTCAAAAGGCACGATTTGCAGCTCATCTAGGCATCCCACATTTGTGCATGCTCAGAGCATATATCCCTTTTGCAGACGTCTCAGGTCTGGAGCGTAATTGAGTTGGCCTTACAGTATGTTCTTTGGGATACTGCCATCCTCCATTCTCCCAACATGGCCTAGACTTTGAAGATGGCACTGGCTGAGGGTTGTGAATATAGGCCGACAGTCTCTGTCATCTTAAGAACTATGATGTTTGATACTCTGCCAGGTTGTACAATATGTAAAATACGGTGCAGACAGTGCAGTTAAGCTGCAGTTCCTTTTGTTATACCTTTGTAGTTCCTTTTGTTATACCTTTCTTGTTCCTTTTGTTATACCTTTGTAGTTCCTTTTGTTATACCTTTCTTGTTCCTTTTGTTATACCTTTGTTGTTCCTCTTGTTATACCTTTGTTGTTTCTTTTGTTATACTTTTGTTGTTCCTTTTTTTATACCTTTGTTGTTCCTTTTGTTATACCGTTGTTGTTCCTTTTGTTGTACCGTTGTTGTTCCTTTTGTTGTTGCTTTTGTTGTTGCTTTTGTTATACCTTTGTTGTTCTTTTTGTTATACCTTTGTTGTTCCTTTCGTTATACTTTTGTTGTTTCTTTTGTTATACCTTCGTTGTTCCTTTTGTTGTTCTTTTTGTTATACCTTTGTTTTTCTTTTTGTTATACCTTTGTTGTGCCTTTTGTTATACCTTTGTTGTTACTTTTGGTATACCTTTGTTGTTCCTTTTGTTACAGTGTTGTTGTTGCTTTTGTTATACCTTTGTTGTTCCTGTTGTTATACTTTTGTTGTTCCTTTGTTATACCTTTGTTGTTCCTTTGTTGTTCCTTTTTTGTTCCTTTTTTATACTTTTGTTGTTCTTTTGTTATACTTTCGTTGTTCCTTTTGTTATACCTTTGTTATTCCTTTTGTTATACTTTTGTTCTTCCTTTTGTTATACCGTTGTTGTTGCTTTTGTTATACCTTTGTTGTTCTTTTTGTTATACCTTTGTTGTTTCTTTTCGTTATACCTTTGTTGTTCCTTTTGTTATACCTTCGTTGTTCCTTTTGTTCTTTTTGTTATACCTTTGTTTTTCTTTTTATACCTTTGTTGTGCCTTTTGTTATACCTTTGTTGTTACTTTTGGTATACCTTTGTTGTTCCTTTTGTTACAGTGTTGTTGTTGCTTTTGTTATACCTTTGTTGTTCGTGTTGTTATACTTTTGTTGTTCCTTTGTTAAATCTTTGTTGTTCCTTTGTTATACCTTTGTTGTTCCTTTTGCTATACTTTTGTTGTTCTTTTTGTTATACTTTCGTTGTTCCTTTTGTTATACCTTTGTTATTCCTTTTGTTATACTTTTGTTCTTCCTTTTGTTATACCTTTGTTGTTGCTTTTGTTATACTTTCGTTGTTCCTTTTGTTATACCTTTGTTGTTCCTTTTGTTATACTTTTGTTCTTCCTTTTGTTATACCTTTGTTGTTGCTTTTGTTATACCTTTGTTGTTCCTTTTGTTATACCTTTGTAGTTCCTTTTGATATACCTTTGTTGTTGCTTTTGTTATACCTTTGTTGTTCCTTTTGTTATACTTTTGTTGTTTCTTTTCTTCCCACCTCTGGAAGGATAAAACCTCTCAGGCACAATTTGACCCTCGCTGTCGTGGTGCCATTAAGTCTTCATCAAACAAACAAACAAACTGTATGAACAGTTAATGGCAACTAAATTTTTTTTTTTTAAAGGAAACATTTTCAAAAATAAAATAAAAAAATAGGTAAAAATCAGTTTAAATGGATTGTTTGAAGAAATAGATGCTGGGCATTTAATTTTGCATCCTGTTTGATGTATTGTATATATCTAGAGAACCATATATTCTTCTCCAAAAATTGGACCAGACAAGTAGCTGCCTGCAGCTGAATTTACACATTTTAATGGAAAATAAGTTGGTCTTTCAGATTAGGGTATGGCCTCATAAAACACACACGTGCGAAAGCCATTACTCATGTAGTTTCACATCATATGAGTGACCAATGCTTTTTTCAGACAAATCAACTGAAAGCAAGGATGTAAAATATTAGAGTATAATCAATTGGGATATTGCAAAGAATGAATTGTTTCGTATAAAGTACCATTAAACAGCCGTAGACCATAAATATGTTTGTTTTTTTTGAGCAAAAACTTGACTTGAACTATTGAAAACGGCAACTTACTTTTCATCTTCCTTGATGTCGTATTTACTCTCTTTTGAACATATT
Organism: Chiridota heheva; assembly: GCA_020152595.1. Lineage (NCBI taxonomy): Eukaryota > Metazoa > Echinodermata > Holothuroidea > Apodida > Chiridotidae > Chiridota > Chiridota heheva. The sequence goes on from JAIGNY010004118.1 coordinate 98,704, forward strand.
TGTGATAATTTTGAGCTCCAACATCATTGATGTTCCAACATGAATTTTTGTATGCCTCTAATTAATACCATGTTGATGTACAGTAATAACCACCCATGGCGCCTAGGAAAATAGAATAGTATGCATTTTGTATAGCCTAATTTCTTCCTCCTAATCACCCATGGCTAGAACTGCCATCATCCAATGATTAACCTCACCTACCTTAACCTTAATTATCTCCATGCCAGGAGGCACATAAGGCCTGGACATCAACTCTCTGTTCACTTCTTTCATCTGCTCTTCTTCTTACATCAGTCCACGATCTCCTCCCTGCACTGTCTCTCTCCTTCTCAACCATTCTCCTCCAGGTCATCATTGATGTTCTTCCAAACATGTTTCAACATGAAATTTCCATGCCCTAATGCTGGTTAACCACCCACCCTAGGAAAATAGAAAGCATTTTGATGCAATCATCATCTACTGCCATTCAATGATTAACCTTCTTCAAACATGTCCAATCTGGTTCCATCTTCTTCGTCTTATTTTATCACTTACTCTTTGTATTTCTGCTATTTGTATTACTCGTTCGTTCTTCCTATGTGATCAACAGCGAGCTGTTATTCAAATTCATCTTTTTTATATTACCTGTAGGATAGTGGAAGAGCTCGAAAGTTTGCTCTCCTTAGATGTGCTAGCCAATAAGATTATTGGATCCCAAGAAGCAAACCATATTCTGAAGCACACCGGGGGAGTAAATCAAGAGCAGGGGACTGTCATTTATCTCCTTCTTGTTTTATTTACCTGTAGGATATTGAGAGCTCAAAAGTATGCTGTCCTTAGATGTGCTAGCTAATAGGAATATTGGATCCCATGGAGGGAACCATAATCTGAAGCACACCGGGGGAGTTAATCAAGAACTGGAAGCTGTTATTGATATCCTTCTTTTTTTATTTACCTGTAAGATAGTGGAAGAGCCTGAGAGTATGCTATCCTAAGATGTGCTAGCCAATAAGAACATTGGATCCCAAGGAGCAAACCATATTCTGAAGCACACAGGCGAGTGAATCAGAGCTGGGAGCTGTTATTTATATCCTTTTGTTATTTACCTGTAGGATAGTGGAAGAGCTTGAAAGTATGCTATCCTTAGATGTGCTAGCCAATAAGAACATTGGATCCCATGGAGCGAACCATATTCTGAAGCACACAGGGGGTGTGAATCAGAGGGTGCTGACACACTGTAATACTGGTTCCTTAGCTACTGCAGGTTATGGAACAGCCCTGGGTAAGTATGTTTCATGCTTTACCCATGCGTGTTAAAAAGTTAAATCCATCCGAGCCTTTAGGCTCATTGAGCCGGTGTTATCCCCAGTTTCCATGGTGCAAGCGAATGAGAGCACATGACTCCCCCTGTATGGGACGCCACTCCCAACAGTGCTCTGTGGTACTCATTTTACAGCTGGGTGGACTGAAGTAAGTAGAGTAAAGTGTCTTGCTCAAGGACAATGCAGTGCTCACAACGGGAATCGAACTTGGTACCTTTCAAATACGAGCATGACTCCTTAACCACTGATCCACTGCACCTCTTGCGTGCACCAGGTTCAATTCCTGCTGTGAGCCAAGATACTTGACTCTGCTTGCTCCAGTCAACTCAAGTTGTAAAATGAGTACCAGCATTGCTGATGGGGTTGACCTGCGATGGACTGGCGTCCTGTCCAGGGGGAGTCATGTGCTCTCATCCACGTTTGCCATGAAAACCGGGGATCAGTACTGACCTAATGGGCCTTCATGACTCTAGTATGGATTTAACTTACTTTATACCCATGCGTGGGTGGAGTGGCATGGCTTCTACAAATATCCCAAGTGGTCCAAACATATTTTTAAAATGTTACTCTGCCTCCTCTCCAACAATGTTACTCTGCCTCCTCTCCAATTTCCTCAAAATCTTCAGGCTCACCATTCGTGCCAAGCTCGACTATGGCAATATTGCCTACTGTGCCGCTTACAACTCTTACCTCAACACCATCCAAAATGAAGCCCTCAGTCTTTGTTTGGGTTCCTACAGGACTTCCCCCATCACCAGCCTTCATGTTGAAGCCAACGAACCCCCTTTTCTGCTAAGGTGTAGAAAGCTTAGCCTCTCCTATGCTTTTAGAGCCTTCACCAACACCCAGAACCTGTTTACAACCTCATTAGGTACCCCAATTTCTCCACCACTTTTGATAGGAATAAAACCCTATCCCACCCTTCAGCTTACACATCAAACCAGACCTCCACCATCTCGGCATTAACCCCGCCACTCTTGGCACCTTCTTGTGGCCCACTTTTTCTTCCTGGCCCACTTTTCCTCCCTGGCCCTTTTTCCTCCCTTCTGTCCACCTGGGCTTCTCCATTCATCACAAAACCCAAACCCACCCTTAACCTCTTCATCAACCTCCACAACAAAATCAAAGACCAACTGTCAAACTACACCTCCATCTATTCTGATGGCTCCAAGGAAGGCGACAAGACAGCTGCTGCTCCTGTCATCCAAGACATCACCCTCAGTAGCAGGCTTCCAGACTACTTATCCATCTTCTCGGCCGGGGCCAAGGCCATCCTACTCCCCCTCAACTTTAATGAGTACTCCCTGTTGAGCCACTTTGCCATCTTCTCTGACTCCAAGGCTGCTGTCCAAATTGCTTCTTTACTCAATCTTAAATGGAATAACCCCACATCCCATTTCTCCATAAAGTCCTTTTTCACACCCCCTCCCTTTCTTTCTGCAGGAAAAGTATTCTTTTCTTCTGGATACTCAGCCATATAGGCATCCGCGGCGATGAGAGAACTGATGCAGCTGCTAAGCTTGCCCTCAACCTCCCCCTACCCACTTCCCCAAAACCATTTCTGACATCAAACCTCTTATCGCTTCCCTTGTTCGTCACCGCTGGCAAACCTCGTGTGACTCTCAAATTGATAACAAAGTCCACGTCATCCAGCCAACCATTCCGATCAAGCCCACCATCCACAATCTCTCCCATGTCGACAACATCCACATTACCCGCCTTAGAATAGGTCACACCCACCCCACTCACTCTCACCTCCTTATTGGCTCCCCCCACCCCTCTGCAACAATTGCCATTGCACCCTCACAGTCCATGATGTCCTACTTGCTTGCCGCCTGTACAACCGTCCAAGAGCTTCCCTCACTCTCCACAACTTAATAGCCGAGCTCTTCCAGAAAAACCCTCCGGATAAAATTATCTCCTTCCTTCATCATGCTTCCTTCTACAACCAGATTTAATTCTCCTCTTCCACCCCCTCTCTCTACTTTGTTTTTGTTTCAACCATGCACCTCTCTCGATCACAGCTTTCTGACTTTTTGCTCTTGAATTTCTCTCATTCTCCCCCTGTTTCCCTTCCTTCCTACCTCTAGAATGATCTGACCTCTCAGGCACAATTTGACCCTCGTTGTCGTGGTGCCGTTAAGCCTTCATCAAACAAACAAACAAACTTAACGGAATAAGATTTTTGAATGCTTTTTTAACCATTTTGTTTCTTTTGAAGTCGTCTTTTATATAAAGTGGACATGGTTGACCACTGAAATCGTCTACTAACTGTGGTGTAGCGGTTATCATACCTGTCTACAGACCGCGAGGCCCTGGGTTCAAGCCTGGATTGGGTAGACACGCTAGTGCACCACAATTGGTTTCAAAGGCCGTGGACATTGACTTGGTTGTCGATGTTATGTCTGTCCGTACGTCGTACCTGTGTTCTCGTCCGGGTCGTATTAAGCGTTTCGTGAAAGCATTGTTACTATCATAACTGATTATGCAGGCGACGACCCCATCATTGTAATTGTGTGTTCACTCGTCGTCGTCGTCGACCACTGAAATAATCCTTTAATCTGTTCGCAATGTCACTTATCAATTGCCCTCTCCATTTGATCCTCTACCACTCCGTTCACTGATTGAGGCTTCTCTAGGCTGTCTTTCATCTCTTTCTGCTACTACTGCAGCTTCTCCTCGGTTGTTCCATCCCAAACCTTCTCTCTCCTTCTCCGCCACTTTTGCGCACATGTAATTTGAGGTCTTTCCTTTCGTCTACCTTCTGGTGTCCAGCTGATGGCTATTCTGTCATAATGTTCTCCGCCGTTTATTAATATGTAACCCAACCAGCTCCATCTTCTCTTAAGATTTACAAGATTTCTTGAGATCTATAGATTTCAAGAATTTAAATGCTTGACCACTGAACTAACCCTTTAAGGTAAACTCCTTACATTATTATTATGCTGTGTGTATTTCCAGGTGTCATCATGGCCCTTTTCAAGAAGAACAAACTTGAGCATGTTTTCTTGCTGTATTGTCTACTCCGAAGACCCTAGGAGCTCATTTAAAAATCATCACCCTTTTTGTTCCTTACCCCCTTCCCCTCCTCCTGTCCCCTGAATCAGCACATCTCCCCCTCCCCCATGTCCCTTGAAACAGCACATCTCCTTTCCCTCCCCCTGTCTCCTAAACCAGCACATCTCCTTCCCCTCCCCCTGTCCCCTGAAACAGCACCTTCCCCCATGCCCTGAAACAGCACATCTCACTCCCCTGTCCACTGAAACAGCACATCCCCATCCCCTGAAACAGCACATCTCCCTCCCCGTCCACTGAAACAGCACATCCCCCCATCCCCTGAAACAGCACATCTCCCTCCCCGTCCACTGAAACAGCACATCCCCATCCCCTGAAACAGCACATCCCTCCCCGTCCACTAAAACAGCACATCCCCATACCCTGAAAGAGCACATCTTCCTCCCCATGTCCACTGAAACAGCACATCCCCCATACCCTGAAACAGCACATACCCCATCCCCTGAAACAGCACATCTCCCTCCCCTTGTCCACTGAAACAGCACATCCCCATCCCCTGAAACAGCACATCCCCATACCCTGAAACAGCACATCCCTTATCCCCTGAAACAGCACATCTCCCTCCCCTCGTCCACTGAAACAGCACATCCCCCATCCCCTGAAACAGCACATTCCCCATCCCCTGAAACAGCTTATCTCCCTCCCTCGTCCACTGAAACAGCACATCCCCATCCCCTGATACAGCACATCTCCTTCCCCTCCCCTGTCCCCTGAAACAGCACCATTTAAAACCAGCACATTTAAAACTATTACACTTTCGTTACTTTCCCCCTCACCCATTCCCTAAAACTTCACATCTTCTCTATATCCATTTCATGCTAAAGATTTCTACAACACTACCTACATTATTAATCTTCTGTGTGTATTTCCAGGTGTCATCAGGGCCCTTGTTGAAAAGAACAAACTCGAGCATGCGTTCTGCACGGAGACAAGACCCTACAATCAAGGAGCTCGACTCACCGCCTATGAACTCGTCTATGAAAACATTCCATCCACGCTCATCACAGACAGCATGGTGTCTTACGCAATGAAAAACAAACAGATTACAGGTATGCATGACGGCAAAAAAAAATCATTTTTACAAATTAATGTTGTGACAGAATCTTCATATGCACTGGTCACGGGATTTTGGCCCGAGTAGGAGCGAGTGCAAAAATCTTTGAACTGTGCATTAAAACGCATATAAACATGATGCTTATAACATTAAACTTTTTAGAAAATTTCTATGTTTGATTGTATAAAATGCATATTAAAACAAGAAAAAAGACTGAAAAACCAGAATTGGTTACATTTTTTTCTTTTTTTTTCTTGCTTTGTTAAAACCTTCACCTGTTGTCAAAATGGACTAAACCAAATACTAGTGCTGTCGCGACATGTCGATTATTGCGATATCTCTTTTCCCACGACATGAAATATGCCTCTCGCGACATATCACGATACCAAAAACTAATTGATATTCAACTAAGAATTTTTCTTGCAACTAGGCTAGGTTACTTCATATGTTATAATTCTAACGTTACGGTATTAAACCTAAAAGTCAAGTTTGGGCCATTAAAAATGTTTAAAAATAGCGTGAAACATAAAAAAAAAAATCTTATTGAAAATTGTGCTCCCTCACCCCACACTGGCAAGTTCCGATATAAGTTGACAAAAAGAACGAAAAATTGACCCAGATCATGGCTCTCACTACGATGATTCATGGTCACATTGCCTGAATTACCAAACATGTGCGTGATGCATGACGAACGTAATAGTCACGAGATCATGTCGTCTGCTAGATCTGAAAAACATTTTTTCTTGCGTTCATCATAAAAGAAGTAACGTTAGTGATATTAGCAATCTGTGTGATGAGTCAGTTTTCTTGAAAAAGTATCGCGATATACCAATATCTCGCGATATTTTTTTTATGATAATCGATACGTAATAGAGCCATGTCATTTACAAATACTAAACATCATGCATTGTGGGAATTGAATGCACGGTACATGACAATGCAAATACTCTCATAGACATTGTACGATATTTGTTTGATCATAATTCTGTTCTTATTCTAATTTGTTTTCTTTGCATTGGTTGAATTGGGATTCACTTTTGAGGGTTCGCACCTAACCCAATAATGGTGTATTACGCCCGGTTTTAAGACTACTTGAAAACACTTTTCTTGCACGTGACTGCTGATAATCTTTCGTATGAATATTTTGGCCAATAATATTCATTGATGAAGAAAAGCAATTTTTTTTTTTGCAAAATGAAATCAGAGAGAACTCAAAAAAAACTTTCAAATTTTTGTTCTTTACTTTTCAATTTGCATGAATTGTGAAAACACAACACTGACTAATACCAGGCTGAACACCTGGTTTTAACCTGGCTCTTTTCAAGGAGTGATCAGCAGGGGTTGAATTTGCCAGTGTTCCGCTGTTCCGAGAACAGTCCTTATTAGGCAGGAACAGTGAATATTCAAACCACATTGCTCCGGTGGAACAGTGTTCTTTTCACAAGCATAAATGATCAATAACTTGATTTCTGCCTTAAAAAATCTTGTCAAACAAGATTATCATTAAAATAATTTCTTCTAGTAAGAAAAAGTTTTTTAACCTTGCCTGCAATTGCCAATAGAATTAATCTTGAATACACATAAGCAAGGCTGCTTGCACGTATATGACTTTCCTCAACGGGTGCTACATCATGTATTTACTAATAACAGACATACATATTTGCACTTAATAACAAATAAAGTAGTTGTAAATTAAGCCTATTTTGAAGAAGGAATTTGTCCTGTTATCACCGAAAACTCTGGAACAGTGAAACATGATCCAGAACAGTATTATTTGAGAAAGTTCTGTTCCGTTTAACAGTGGCGAAAATGTAAAATTTTCACCCCTGATCAGAGAACTAGGCATAAGATACGGTACCCAATGTCATCCTCAAGGCCGTAACACACAGAACACGACGCGGCAAGCGACTGAATAAAACAAAGGAAAAGAAACATTTTGACCTCTTGTTTTCAGAGAAGCATCGTCATAGCATGGCTATTCAGATGATAACTGAAAATTGATTGAAAGGGCGTTTCTTCGCCCATTAAAGCAAAATTCGCGTCGCGACAGAAAATCACGCCCCACTATAGCGAATTTCTTCACAGTTTGAACAAAAAAGCATTTCTAACAAATTTTATCTAAAAAATGGCTCGCCGCTTCGCGTTTGGTGTGTAACGGCCTTCACTCAGTGGATACAAAGCACCACCAAGGAGCGTAAATGCACAATGGACGTTGTTGCCTGTTATGCTTCAATTAAGAGCCAACGTCAATTCCTTTATCATAGAAAACTTGCAGGACGTATCTTCAACAATGTTTGATGGTTACATACTGCTAAATTGACATCACAAAATGAGCGCGTGGAGCGTGTGTGGAGCTTGTACATGATGTAAGGCCTCAAACTGCATATGGAAATACAAATACATGCAAAATGCCGTCTCCTGCAAAATCGAAGTCGTCTGTCTTGAAGCATTAGGTGCAGAACTACCGTTTTGTGCATTTACACTCCTTGGGGGCACAAATATTCTCCACTGTTCCCAAAGGCTGAGTGAGAAAAAGGTGTGATGCAGAAGACAAACCTCTACATTTGATGTCAGTGCATCTTTCTGCAGGCCTATTTGAGGAAAATTCACTGGTTAATGGTTGTTAGACTTCAATCGCAAATACCATCGTAGAAAATATTTTGTGAGTTTTCTCAGTCTGGGTGGTAACTTCTATATCTAACCTATCTTGTCCTAACCTTCTCCAGACTTTTACCTACCTACTGCCCTCTACACTTTTACCTACCTACTGCCCTCTACACTTTTACCTACCTACTGCCCTCTACACTTTTACCTACCTACTGCCCTCTACACTTTTACCTACCTACTGCCCTCTACACTTTTCTCCATTCCCTTTTTTCACTTTTCTACCTGCCCTCTACACATAATCTACTTTTACCTATCACCCAATTACTCCATTCTCTTTTTTGGGCACAATTTGATCATTGTTCTGGCGCCGTTATTCTTATCAAACAAGCACACAAAAATATGTTGCGAAGGGATTATGAATATTCATGAACTAATTAATGATTAATCTTTTTCAGCTGTGGTTGTTGGGGCGGATCGCATCGTTGCAAATGGTGACACAGCCAATAAAATCGGAACATATCAACTCGCAATTGCTGCAAAGCATCATGGGATACCATTCTATGTCGCCGCACCAACCACCTCTATAGATTTACAAAAGCAACCGGGGAGGAAATTCCTATTGAAGAGCGCCCCCACAAAGAAATGACGCATTTAAATGGGCATCAAATTGCAGCACCAGGTATGTTGGGCAAAATTTCACGTTTGAAATATTTTGCCTCTCCCACGCCAGAGTGTAGTTATTTAGCCTTATAATCCGCCACAAAGAAATTATGCAAATAATTTGGCATCAGATATCAGCACCAGGTATTAGGGCTAAATTTTTTACTCATTTGAACTCTTGTCAGCGTTTACTGTAATTATTTTACCTTTATTCCCCATAAAGAAATGACGATATTAATGGACATCGTTATTCAGCACCATCTTGGTTAGAATTTTGTCTCATTTGAATTTTTGCCCCCCCCCCCGTTCCCCACCCCCCTTGTCAGCGCTTAGGTATTAGGTATTTTACCTTTATTTCCCATGAAGAAATGATGCATAATAATGGCTATCATCAGCACCAGGTGTGTTGGCTAGAATTTTGTCTCATTTGAATTTTTCCCCTTCCATGTCAGTGTTTAGTTTTTAGCCTTTATTTCCCCATGAAGAATGACGCATATAGTTGGCATCAGATATCTGCACCAGGCATGTTGGGTAAAATTTCCTTCATTTACCCCTCACAGCACAGTGTTTAGTTATTGAACCTTCATTACTAAAAAGGCGTGTCATCACAGGTCCTACAAACTTTAAACTTGATAAGTTAAAATCCCCCAATTAAAAAGTGACTAAAAACATTGGTATTGTCTGGCAGGTTTATGTTCATTCATGCACAATAATACAGGGAAGTAGTCCCCTATTTATCAATTGTAATCTTTCCCAAGTTTTTCCATGCAAATTCAAGCCTGTCAAGATAGGTTCTCTGCCATGGCCTTGACTTGGCACAGACAGGATCTGGACAAGGGCAGGATTCGTGGCTGGCAGTTTTGGGTTGCACATTGTTTTGCACGGTAGCAGTCTTGGGTTGGGCCATGTTTTGCAAGTTAGCAGTCTTGGCTTGCACCATGCTTTGCAAGTTAGCAGTCTTGGGTTGCACCATGTTTTGCAAGTTAGTATTCTTGGGTTGCACCATGCTTTGCAAGTTAACAGTCTTGGGTTGCACCATGTTTTGCAAGTTAGCAGTCTTGGGTTGCATCATGTTTTGCAAGTTAGCAGTCTTGGGTTGCACCATGCTTTGCAAGTTAGCAGTCTTGGGTTGCACCATGTTTTGCAAGTTAGCAGTCTTGGGTTGCATCATGTTTTGCAAGTTAGCAGTCTTGGGTTGCACCATGCTTTGCAAGTTAGCAGTCTTGGGTTGCACCATGCTTTGCAAGTAAGCAGTCTTGGGTTGCACATTGTTTTGCAAGTTAGTATTCTTGGGTTGCACCATGCTTTGCAAGTTAACAGTCTTGGGTTGCACCATGTTTTGCAAGTTAGCAGTCTTGGGTTGCACCATGTTTTGCAAGTTAGCAGTCTTGGGTTGCACCATGCTTTGCAAGTTAGCAGTCTTGGGTTGCGCCATACTTTGCAAGCTAACAGTCTTGAGTTGCATCGTGTTTTGCAAGTTAGCAGTCTTGGGTTGCACCATATTTTGCATGTTAACAGTCTTGGGTTGCACCATGTTTTGCAAGTTAGCAGTCTTGGGTTGCACCATGTTTTGCAAGTTAGCAGTCTTGGGTTGTACCATGTTTTGCAAGGTAGCAGTCTTGGGCTGCACCATGTTTTGCAAGTTAGTATTCTTGGGTTGCACCATATTTTGCAAGTTAGCAGTCTTGGGTTGCACCATGTTTTGCAAGTTAGCAGTCTTGGGTTGCACCATGTTTTGCAAGTTAGTACCATGTTTTGCTAGTTAGTATTCTTGGGTTGCATGATGTTTTGCAAGTTAGTTTTCTTGGGTTGCACATGTTTTGCAAGTTAGCAGTCTTGGGTTGCACCATATTTTGCAAGGTAACAGTCTTGGGTTGCACCATGTTTTGCAAGTTAGCAGTCTTGGGTTGCACCATGTTTTGCAAGTTAGCAGTCTTGGGTTGTACCATGTTTTGCAAGTTAGCAGTCTTGGGCTGCACATTGTTTTGCAAGTTAGCAGTCTTGGGTTGCACCATGTTTTGCAAGTTAGCAGTCTTGGCTTGCACATTGTTTTGCAAGTTAGCAGTCTTGGGTTGCACCATGTTTTGCAAGTTAGCTTTTTGGGTTGCACCATGTTTTGCAAGTTAGCAGTCTTGGGTTGCACCATGCTTTGCAAGTTAGCAGTCTTGGGTTGCACATTGTTTTGCAAGTTAGCAGTCTTGGATGGCACTATGTTTTGCAAGTTAGTAGTCTTGGGTTGCACCATGTTTTGCAAGTTAGCAGTCTTGGGTTGCACCTTGCTTTGCAAGTTAGCAGTCTTGGGTTGCATCATGTTTTGCAAGTTAGCAGTCTTGGGTTGCACCATGTTTTGCAAGTTAGCAGTCTTGGATTGCACATTGTTTTGCAAGTTAGCAGTCTTGGGTTGCACCATGTTTTGCAAGTTAGCAGTCTTGGGTTGCACCATGTTTTGCAAGTTAGCAGTCTTGGGTTGTACCATGTTTTGCAAGTTAGCAGTCTTGGGCTGCACATTGTTTTGCAAGTTAGCAGTCTTGGGTTGCACCATGTTTTGCAAGTTAGCAGTCTTGGCTTGCACATAGTTTTGCAAGTTAGCAGTCTTGGGTTGCACCATGTTTTGCAAGTTAGCTTTTTGGGTTGCACCATGTTTTGCAAGTTAGCAGTCTTGGGTTGCACCATGCTTTGCAAGTTAGCAGTCTTGGGTTGCACATTGTTTTGCAAGTTAGCAGTCTTGGATGGCACTATGTTTTGCAAGTTAGTAGTCTTGGGTTGCACCATGTTTTGCAAGTTAGCAGTCTTGGGTTGCACCTTTTTTTGCAAGTTAGCAGTCTTGGGTTGCACCATGTTTTGCAAGTTGCCAGTAAATAGGTGACCATGTCAACCATAGGCAGAATAAAATGTAACTTTTGGGGTCACACAGTTACCTCAAAAGTCTAGTGTGGTATTGATAGCTAATGGTTTATCGTATAAATGCTTCAATCAGGGTGACCATGCCCTTGTGGAAAGTGGTGTGACAACTTGTTATTTCCCCAAGCTGACATGTTATGTGAAGTACATGTGATGCACAGATCTTCCATATTCTGCAACAAGAACATAATAGAGTAATTTTATCTGTAAGTTATTGTAGTCAAGTAGGATCATTTTACTAGATTCATTGAAGTATGTTTCCAATAATTTTCAAAAAGGTACTTGAATGTCAAACAAATGAATACATTAAGATCATTTTGAAAGTTGAGTTACAGGATTAGTTTAGGGATTAAGCAGGTCCACCTTGAATGAATGAGGTCTTCAAAAGAAACAAAATGGTGAAGAAAGAATTCAATAATCGTATTCCGTTAAGGAGGTATTTAAGTTTGAAGTTTGGTATCATTTGGGTAGAAACGACTGAAATCAGACTAAGTTGTGATGTCATAGCCTCAGATTCTTTAAGACTTTATGTATTCTATCATATTTTGTCCTGCGATTTTGTTCCCTAAAAACCTTTTGATATGTCAGAAAATTAGTAAAACAGAATCTTGTAAGGATAATTATAATTTACCACCTGAAGAAAGTTTGAGGTAAAACATCCCACCTCCTCCCCTAACTCCTTCCCCCCACCCTCCTCTGCAGGAAAAGTATTCATTTCTTCTGGATACCCAGCCATGTTGGCATCCCCGGCCTCGACAGAGCTGATGCAGCCGCTAAGCTTGCCCTCAATCTCCCCCTACCCCCTTTCACAAAACCCTTTCTGACATCAAACCGCTTATCACTTCCCTTGTTCGTGACCGCTGGCAAACCTCATGGGACTCCCAAATTGATAACAAACCCCACATCATCCAGCCCACCATTCTATTCAAACCCACCACCCAGTCTCTCTCGTGTCGACAACGTCCACATTATTCACCTTAGAGTAAGTCACACCCACCTCCTTAATGGCTCCCCCTAACCCCTCTGCAACAATTGCCATTGCACCCTTACAGTCCACCACGTCCTCCTTGTTTGCCCCCTATACAACCTTCCCAGACTTCCCTCGCTCCCCAAAACTCAATAGCCAAACTCTTCCAGAAAAACCCTCCAGATGAAATGATCTCCTTCCTTCATCATGCTTCCCTCTACAACCACATTTAGTCCTCCTCTCCCACTCCCCACCTCCCCCTCTCTACTTTTGCCCCTTTTTTTTTACCCATGCACTTCCTCTCTTGATCCCAGCTAAGTATCTCCTGAATCAGGGACTTTCCAGTTTAAGTATCTCCTGAATATGAGCAGTTGTGAAAGTGACAGCTAAACATGTGCGTGGTGAAAGAAATTATTCCAAATGTACCATCATGATCAGTTATGAAAAACCAAGGGGGAAATCCCTTGGAAGACGGGGGAAATCCCTTGGAAGACGAGAGAAATCCCTTGGAAGACGGGGGAAATCCCTTGGAAGACGAGCCATTTTCTGCACAAATTTTACCCCATTAATTGGCACTGTTATAATCTTTATTTTACCCCTACCCTCATCTCAGCTGTCCCTGTATAATGCAAGATTTCAAAGTACTGTGTTCACCAGTTTCTTCATGGCTACTTAATTATAGTTATTGTTATATGGTTCCCACTATTTAATTGTTGTCAACAATAAAAACTAACATTTATTTGCCGTTTTTTATACAGGAATCGGTTGTTGGAATCCGGCGTTTGACATCACCCCGGCAGACCTCATCACCGGTGGCATCATTACTGAACATGGGGTCTATCAACCCTCGGAGCTTGAAGTCAAAGTCAATGAAGTGCTGGACAGACAACGAGCCAAAAGACAGAAAACAGATCAGAGCTAACGCACCATGAAACCTTTATGTTATGCCTTTTCTCAGGGCAGTAGCCAGGGACAAAAACCATGACACCAATGGTCCTAGAAATTTGTTCAGGTCTCCAAAAAAAAAAAAAGAGGAAGAGAAATGAAAGAGGGGAAATTAGAGGAGAAAGGAATAAAGGAGAGGGGAGAAAATATGTGAATGAAAGAAAGAAACGAGAAAATTGTGGTATAAAGGGATATCATCATGTGACTCTAATTCAACTGGAAGCCATTTTGCTGGGGAAAGCATTTGCGCGTCTCACGCGTCTGATCTTCACACAGCTCAGTCACATCACACGTAAAACAAACAAACTCGGTTCTACTAAACACGCGCTAGCACGTGCATGGTGATGAAAACATGCACTGGCATGTAAAACACATGCTGGTTAAATTAAACTATCCAGATAAATTAATTTTTTGAAATAGAATGTTATTTTAGAGACAAAATTACCCTCAAAGTCTACTAGTGCAACCAACAGCACAGTGAGATTCCGGCATAATTATCTTACAAAAATAATCTTTTATAACAACATCTAAATGCACTGTATGTAAGTTTAACTAAGTGTACAGCAGACGACAGTGTTCTTTTCCTACAAAATGGCGATATAAACAAAGTCATGTGACCTCATGACATCAGCTGAAACATCCTTACACTCACATTAATTTTTCCACCCCTGGTTGTAGCTAGCGGGAGGCACTAGGAAAATTGCCCCATGACAAGTCTTGAAAAGTACTTTTTTATTTCATTACTAAAATACAATGTCATACAATGTAATTCTTTCTTGGACCCTATCGACATGGCACTCCTAATCATGTTTTGAATCATGCATAGTTTTAAGCTACCTGTAGCTATGATCCTGTCTTCCAAAAAATTGTAAAGAGTTTTGTGCACATTTTTATGGTCTAAGCAACCATAGCATCTGCTAGGCAAGTTAGAGGTCCTGGGTTGATTTCCTGGTGGGTTTTCAAGTTAGAGGTCCTGGGTTGATTTCCTGGTGGGTCTTTAAGTTAGAGGTCCTGGGTTCATTTCCTGGTGGGTCTCCAAGTTAGAGGTCCTGGGTTTATTTCCTGGTGGGTCTTCAAGTTAGAGGTCCTGGATTCATTTCCTGGTGGGTCTTCAAGTTAGAGGTCCTGGATTTATTTCCTGGTGGGTCTTCAAGTTAGAGGTCCTGGGTTCATTTCCTGGTGGGTACTCTTCCAATATAGACCTTTTCAAACCGAGTTTAGCTAAACGTGATTTCTTCAGTATTTCGACCAATCAAATGCTTGGGAACTTTTCCTTTGTTTCCCAACCAATCAGGTGCGGGTTTGAGGAAAAAAATGTAAGCAGCAGTACGCGAGCGTATTTCCTTCCAATATAGCGCACGTATGATACGTGCGCTTCAAAACATTTTTTATTACGCTTGGTCCCGTACCGTGCGTGAATTGTGCAGACGGCCAAGATTCCTCCAGTATTTTATTGGTCAATAAGATTCCTCCAGTATACCATTGGTCCATTTTGGATACGTGAATCTTGGCCATGTGACATTATTTAAATTAGTTATCCAGAAATTGCAATAACCTTAGCTGTTTGAGAAGGACGTAAAATACCTGACCTACGTATTATAAAGATTTTTTGAATGAAAAAATAGTGTCGAACCTCCAAGGACAGACACGTCACAGAGTGCAATATTCAGTCAAACAAAGAAGTGATTCACATGTTTTTTGACGACTCATGTAGACATGACTCCCTTTATTCAAAGTGTTGTACTGCTTGAGCTATCTACGGCCAGTGTTCTTTCCGTTTAGTTTAGGTAGAAAAAGTGGCTTTCTTTTCTTTTTTTTGTGACACGATGAAGAACTTGAATACATTTTCATTCAATGCTATTCAAACCAACTAGATGATTAATAACTCACTCATGAAGATATCTTTGTAAGTCTGAACAAATCTCTGCTCTGAGCTCACATGCATGTTTTGCATTTGTCTAAACACTGAAATATTCAGGTTGTTATCCCATTAGGGATATATGTGTGATATCCTCAACGGAAGGTAAATCTCTTCTGCATATCAGTGTTGAAGTCAGATGCAATGCACTTCAATTGAGATATGATATCCCATTTAGCAGACCTTCCTTTGATCTAAAGATAGAAACATTTTTGAGTACTTTTGTCATAATGTAATACATGCCAATTTTGAAGAGAATTTTTTTTGCATTTTCTTGCTCTCTGTGTTCGTATTGAAAACTTACATCATCCAAAAAGATTTGAATATTCATGAGATGATCATTGTTATTTGAATATTCATGGCATGATCAATTTATATGAATATTCTTATGAAAAATGATCAGTTTTGTCATGTAACCCCAGGGCAACACACCTTCACTTTCAACTGAATGCTCCTTCAAAAGAAAACTAAACCCGTTTGTTAAAGGTGTCTTTTTGGTAAATTTTTCAAATATTCGTTGACCTGTTTTGCCTCATTAAATAATAAAATGTTATTGTTTATGGATCTTAGATAAGTACCAGGTGTAACTATAGAGGGATTTCATCACATGACTCTTAACTCAACTGGATTCCATTTTGCAGAGCAGCAGCGTTGTTGCGTTCCACGCGTCTTCACATTGCCCAGTCACATCACACGTACAACATGATAACATACCAGTGCCAGTTCAGCGAATTTGACTGATTGCAATTTTTTGTGCACTTCGGTTTTTACTTCATATTTTTCTTAAGTTTTATATACTCAACGGGTAAACGAAGAGTAACTTTAACGTTAACGCCAGCTGATTGTTCGTTATACTCAGACAAAGCCTACAAGTGCTTGCTGCAAATCATATGAAGCGTAGATTGCAAGCCGTCGCATCGTACAGCAGAAACCCACTTCGAACGTCGATCAGGATCAGATGGAAATCGAGAAAGTGTCTTTTTATTTCCCTGCACACATGCATTAGCAAGATTCCAGCATAATCTTACAAAAAATAATCATATTTAACAACATGCAAATGTATGTAAGTCTAATTAAGTGTACAGCAGACAGTGTTTTTGACCGACAAAATGGCGATGTAAACAGTCAGGTGACCTCATGACGTCAGCTGAAACACCCTTATTGGTGGTATAGAAAAGTTTAGTAGTCATGTGACGTCAGCTGAACACCCTTATTGGTGGTAGAGAGAAGTTTAGTAGCTCTCCACGTGGTCAAAAGCGTTGCTCTCCACGTGGTCAAAAGCGTTGCTGAATATTTGAAGTCTTTTGAAAATTAGAACTACTTTTTGTTCAAGTGCCCCTATAAGTACCCACCTTGATCCTGATATTTTTAGGACAATATTTTACTGGGCAGCTGCATCTGCTATGTGGGGTAGCATTCATATGTGGTTTGAGGGCAGGTGCATGTGGGGTGAAGTTTTTATGTGGTTTGAAGGCAGGTGCATGTGTGGTTCTGGAGGTCTTGTCATTTTGCACAGGAGGAACAGTCTGTTCGGTATGAAGGAGGGTGTACTTTGGTACAGGGTGCAGCTTTGAGTAGAGGTGGGGAAAGTTGACATTCTGATGACTATCTGGCGGGTATATGTCCATTGGTATAAGAGAGGGGGAGCTGGCTGTTTGATTTAAGCTAAGCTGCCCCTATCAATGAGGAAGGTACCTATTGGTACATGAGGAACTGCACTTCAGAACATGGAGCGAGACTGGCGTGCTGATGCCCTTACCTGGTGAGGAAAAGGCACAGGAAAAGTTTTTCTTTGCTCTGGGGGAAGCTGTCATTTGAGAAAGGGAAATCTACCATCTTTTTACAGTGGAAGGGAAGCTGGCATGCTGATGTTCATAAAATTACCTTCAGCAAAATGGAGTGAAAATTTGGATACATGGTATGCTGTCCACCCGTATACTAAAAGTAGAATACTTACTCCTGGGACAGTCATTTTTAGGGCTTGGGCAAATTGCCATTTGGGGCATGGGCAGCTGAGTGACCCACCTTTATTGGTGAACTTGTGCTCATAGTAAGTCGATCAATTGGTGCCAAAACGGTTATGTAGCTAATTATTTATTTTCTTTTGGAAGGGGAAGAGGGAGGGGGAATAGCAAAATGGTAAAGGTTTCCATTCATTATCTTCATTTAATTTGCTATTTTGTGATTTTATGAGGTACAGTTATATACCACTTTGTATTTTTTTTCAAAATCATTACTGTATGTAAAATTTCTGTAAAAACAAAAGAATTTTTAAATATAAATATTCATTAATTTTCAAGTTTTCCTTCAACGTTTTCAGTTATGAAGGGTGCCCCTTCCCTGTTTTGTTACTTTCCTGGTGTCTATGGCAGGTGCTTTTACAGCATAGGGGCAAGGTAGTGTGTAATTTGATTGTTTTTCATCAAACATGATAAATCATCAAGAGTATTAAACCTTTTGATGTATTAGCATTATTGTAGACTGATTATAAAACATTTCGTAGTGCCTTTTTCTTGCATTTTGTGATAACCTCGGTTATAAATTTGTATGTTAACATCAAAATCATTATCATTGCATGCCTGTTATGGCTTTATATACAGTGAAATATTGGGGTATCTGCCTTTATGGTGTGGCTGCTAATAAACTTAAATTGTAATCTCACTATAAATCATATTCATTAGTACAGACACTGCTTAAAAACTTGTTGTGCACATTTCAGACTTCATATTACGCATCATTCCACAAGATTAACTTTGCTTGAAAGGACATTTCCTACTTCTTTGGGAGATGCTGCTCCTCTCAATAAAAACTCTTTTGTGTTGGATGGAAATCAAACACATGGTTCATTGAACGGCTTGTATGGAGTTGACCAGATCACAGTTTTGTGGTTTTGGGAAATAAAGAAAAAGATAACTTTTACTTCGACCGGCCCTGCTCTTTATGAGGGCCGGTCAAAGTGTTCTTGGTTTTAAGCAAAGCCATTTCTAATGTTTTCGTGCCTTTTTCTTCCATTTTATGATGTACCCAATTGGATTTTATATCTTAGAATCAAATTTATTATCCTTGCATGTTAATTATGGTTTTATTTATATAGGGTAAACTTTGGGGTATCTCCCTTCATGATGAAATAACCATCCTTACAAGGAATGGTCCATCAATCATTCATGGGTTTTGCACAAAGTCCTCCCAAGCATATAATGTATATTTATACTTAGGCTCAGCTTAGGACTAATCTGATTCGCATCACTGAACAGCAGTTATGTGGCTTGAGCTTAAGATAAATGACCTATTGTGTACAGTGTAACAGTAGCTGGTTGCTAACAAGTGAACTGTGGATAGACTATGAAGATGCTGTCAGTTAAGAAGGTATAGATTACCCCAGTGTTGTGTATGGTGTAACAATAGCTGGATGCTAGTCAATGATTTGTGAAGAGTCTCTCGGGTTGAATGGTTTGGATTACCCCTGAATTTGAGAAAATTGAGGGTGTCGGGTTAGAGAGGTCTAAGGGCCAAAAATTCTTAATGTTAATGTTTGGCCCGATCGGGATATCAAGCTTTCTTTTAGAACAGGAAATTTTGGGCCATATACGTTCACAATGTGACACGTGCTAACAGTTTGAAGTTGACAGCAGAGTTCTCGTGGATTGGTATTCAGCATTTGAACTTCACGCAAAGGGTTGTAAATGAGTGGAATGGTTTGCCTGAGTGGGTGGATGGGTTGTAAATGAGTGGAATGGTTTGCCTGAGTGGGTGGATGGGTTGTAAATGAGTGGAATGGTTTGCCTGAGTGGGTGGATGGGTTGTAAATGAGTGGAATGGTTTGCCTGAGTGGGTGGATGGGTTGTAAATGAGTGGAATGGTTTGCCTGAGTGGGTGGATGGGTTGTAAATGAGTGGAATGGGTTGTAAATGAGTGAAATGGTTTGCCCGAGTGGGTGGATGGGTTGTAAATGAGTGGAATGGTTTGCCTGAGTGGGTGGATGGGTTGTAAATGAGTGGAATGGGTTGTAAATGAGTGAAATGGTTTGCCCGAGTGGGTGGAATGGGTTGTAAATGAGTGGAATGGTTTGCCTGAGTGGGTGGATGGGTTGTAAATGAGTGGAATGGTTTGCCTGAATGGGTGGATGGGTTGTAAATGAGTGGAATGGTTTGCCTGAGTGGGTGGATGGGTTGTAAATGAGTTGAATGGTTTGCCTGAGTGGGTGGATGGGTTGTAAATGAGTTGAATGGTTTGCCTGAGTGGGTGGATGGGTTGTAAATGAGTTGAATGGTTTGCCTGAGTGGGTGGATGGGTTGTAAATGAGTGGAATGGTTTGCCTGAGTGGGTGGATGGGTTGTAAATGAGTGGAATGGTTTGCCTGAGTGGGTGGATGGGTTGTAAATGAGTGGGTGGATAGCTCCAATTCTGTTCACAATTTCAAAGACAACATTTAAAAGTTTTTTACTAACCCTGGGTGTCTTTGATTGGGCTTATTATGGGGTGACTAACTTTTCTCATTTTTTTATGTAATGTAAATTTTAATTTCAAAATCAAATTTTGTCAAATTGTCTTGCTATAATTTTTCTATATTCTTATGAAAGTGATAAGACATAAAAATAAATATTTTAACAAGAAACAATCAAGATGAATATTTATGAAAACATTTTGTTTTTTGCTTGTTAGCATGAGATATGTTGGTTTTTCATATTTTTCACAGAAAAATCAGTTGTGTAACTTGCCTACAGCACCCATTCAGCCGAGTTCACACCAAAGGAGGCACAATACTCCTTTGTTCCCACTACAGTGCACAAGTTCCCCTATTGTGTCCAGCATGGAATACTATGTGTTAATTATCGTCACTCGTTATCTTGAATCCGAAGAGGACTGTCCACCTGGATAATACACAACATCAGGGGCGTAAGAGATGAGGGAAATGATGGGGCAAACGTGGTAAAATTGAAGAAACTTGTTAGATGTGGCTAAAGTTCCCGAAAATGAAGAAAATATCCCTAGAATTAAAAATATAAATTTTCCGAAAATGAAGAAAATTTTCCACAAATTGAAGATCTTAGGAAAATTGAAGATTTCACAATTAGCAGCAATGTTCATAGGAAACTAAATTTACAAGTGTAATTTTTCCGCTTTTTACAAGTATATATTAATGGTTCTTTCCTCCTGGGAGGTGGCCCTTCATACGCCCCTGCATAAGCAAAGTATGGATTTGCATACAAAGTAAATACATTTCAAAACAGCTGGAAGTTAAGCCAATATCACAAAAAAGCTTTTATATTTTCACTGTTATTTCACACATTTAAATCTAATTGAGCATTGTTAGTACCTGTCCATTGAATACCATGAACATTTCAGGAGATTCTCCCTTCAGGACATTAGTAAATGCACTGCTTACTGTAAAAATGTGGCCTGCAATTTTGAAGCAACAAATTAACCACATCATTTCACAATAATAACTGCATCATAACATTGAGGTATGAATAGTTCTATGCTCATAATTCATTTTACCTTTCCCCAGCAGCAAAGACAAACAATGCCAGCATTGATTACGGTTGCTACTTATATTACAAAGGATTGCCATTATATTCAGATGTGTACGTGTCACTAAAACATCAGTGGGAGTAGTTGTTATCTTGAAGGAGCCTTGGAGAGGTGAAACTGTATACAGTTTTGTGGTTTGGGAAACAAAGAAATTTATAACTTTTACTCTGACTGGCGCTGCTCTATTTGAGATGTTCCTGGTTTTAAGCAAAGCCATTTCTAATAGAGATTCTTCTTTTCAGGAGAAAATTATTTTCCCCTGAAGGGAGAAAATCTCAGACACCATTTTGAAATTACCCATGATGCCTCTAACGAAACAGCGTAACGCAATGGCAAAGAACTTGAATGGGTTCTAGAAATTTTATAACCAAGTAGGTTAATTTAATTTTTGCATTTTCAAAATATATACTTATTAATCTACAAATTATCTACGCCCCAAATGGACATCTACCGCCGTTTCAGATCAATTTAATGACAAACGTACAAATTCTGGCCTGTTTTTGCTGGGGATTATCAAAGTAACGCAGACACCATCCAGTACCAAACAAGAAGGGAATGTCCATTGCACAAACAGGTATGCACACAAGGCAGCCTGATCACTTCCAACATACAATGACCGCATATAAACTAATTAAAAAATTGTAGGTCAAAGCACTTGTAAATGGAAATCCAGAAGTTACATAATTTACATTTTCAGTGAAAAATAAAAATATTTTTTCTCCTGAAGAGGGGAATCTCCTGGACTGGTATTCATACTGAAACCCAATAATCTCATACAAAGTGTAACGATTACAATACTATATCTTGTTGCTGACATTCGAACATAACTTTTTTTTTCAGCTAACCAATCAAAAGCAAGGACTTCTCTGAGCTAAATGATGCTGATTTATTCTGTTAGTTTAAATCAATAATCTTGGAGAAAAATTATACTAATAATTAATTTACTTTTGATGGGATTACAAAGACTAAGCTGCTTGTTTATAATGGGCAGTCTCCTTATTATATTTCTGATTTGTTACTGAAAATCGGACAGCTTAACCAATAAAAAAATAAAAAATAAAAACTTGGGCAGAGTAAATGGTATTGATTCATTCTGTATGTTTAAATCAATAATCTTGAGTAAAATTCTACTACTACCATATTCAGCGTATTAAGCACCGGGTGTTCGTATGAAAATGGAATTCCACCACTTTGAAGGTCCAAAGTTTTTTCCTAATAAGCACAAAAGCTCTGGGCCACGTACAGTGTACTATTAGAACTGCATTGTGTGAACTGGTTCTATACTAGACCCACAATACATCTGCCACCACAGAAAGATCGTGAGCGTTAGATGCAAATAATGTAACACAACTTATTCTGTCTTAAAGTCAATTGTCATCAGTCAAATAAATGTTTGGCAAGTGCTAATTAAAGCAGGGCGTTAAATTAGAGCGGGGGTGATAATTGCAGCAGGGCGCTTAATTAGAGCAGGAGAACTATTTAGAGCAGGGGCTAATTAGAGCGTTTTTTTTATAATTAGAGGCGGGGGCGCTACTTAAAGCGGGGTGCAAATTAGAGTGGGGCACAAATTAGAGCAGGCGCCTAATTAAGCTGGGGCGCTTAATTAGAGCGGGGGCGCTAATTAAAGCGAGAGCGCTAATTAGAGCGGGGGCGCTACTTAAAGCGGGGAATGCTTTATTAGAGCAGGGCGCAAATTAGAGTGGCACAAATTAGAGCAGGGCGCTTAATTAGAGCTGGGGCGCTTAATTAGAGCAGGGCGCTTAATTAGAGCTGGGGCGCTTAATTAGAGAGGGGGCGCTAATTAGAGTGGAACGCTTAATCAGAGCACGGGTGCCAATTAGAGCGAGGGGCGCTATACTTAGAGTGGGGGGCGCTAATTAGAGCAGGGAGGCTAAATATGTTGAAAACTAACTTATTTTTGACAGGTTTTCAGCCAAAGACTAAGCTGTTTATAAAGCACGTGATGGGCAGGCTCCTTTTTATATTTCTGATTTGTTGAATACATATATGCCTCGTCCGCGTACTCTAAGATCCAGCTCTATAATGTTGTTGTGTGAGCAGAAGTCAAATCATTCCTGGGGTTATACATTATTTGTTTCAGCCCATCGTCTATGGAACCCTCCTCATTATACAATCATTTCACTCTCTCCCCATCTTTACAAACCAATTATATCACTAAACCTTTTTCATAATTCTTTATCCTTTTGTTTTACTGTTGTTATCATCTGCATTTAAAGATTAATTTTGAGGCAGTGTTTTTATGTGTATTAATGCACGGGGTAAAGGACTCTGGCCCGAGTAAAATGGCCCGACTTTAGGATTACAAACACATATTTTTACGATGCCGAAACATCATCTTTTTTACAAAAACAATTGTGTTAAGATTGGTTAAAATGCAGAAAAAAAGAATGAGAGAAGTTTACATGCACTTTTTCACTTTGAGAAATTCACCTGTTGTAAAAATGGACTAAACGAAATACTGAAGGTCATGCATTACAGAGATTTAATGCACAGGTCATAACAATGCAAATCAGTGGCATAGCCAAAGTGTGTGGGCAGAGGGGGTGATCGCCCCACCAATATTCCATTTTTATCGGTTCAAAATTAGTACCGTTCATCAACAGGGGCCATATTTTGTATCCTGTCTGTTTATTTCTGTTACTTGCAATACCAATATGGAAATCATTGCCACTGATGCAAATACTCCATAGAAATTGTATCACTGTTGTTTATGTACTTGTAGCACGAGCATCTTGTAGGTGGTATGTGTGCATCACTTGTACCATAAGCATCTTGTAGGTGGTATGTGTGCATCACTTGTACCATGAGCATCTTGTAGGTGGTATGTGTGCATCACTTGTACCATAAGCATCTTGTAGGTGGTATGTGCACATCACTTGTACCATGAGCATCCTGTAGTATGTGCGCATCACTTGTACCATGAGCATCTTGTAGATGGTATGTGTGCATCACTTGTAGCATGAGCATCTTGTAGGTGGTATGTGCACATCACTTGTACCATGAACATCCTGTAGTATGTGCACATCATTTGTACTAGAGCATCCTGTAGTATGTGCACATCACTTGTACCATGAGCATCTTGTAGATGGTATGTGTGCATCACTTGTAGCATGAGCATCTTGTAGGTGGTATGTGCACATTACTTGTACCATGCGCATCTTGTAGATGGTATGTGCGCATCACTTGTACCATGAGCATCTTGTAGATGGTATGTGCATATCACTTGTACCATGAGCATCCTGTAGTATGTGCACATCACTTGTACCATGAGCATCTTGTAGATGGTATGTGTGCATCACTTGTAGCATGAGCATCTTGTAGGTGGTATGTGCACATTACTTGTACCATGAGCATCTTGTAGATGGTATGTGTGCATCACTTGTAGCATGAGCATCTTGTAGGTGGTATGTGCACATCACTTGTACCATGCGCATCTTGTAGATGGTATGTGTGCATCACTTGTACCATGAGCATCTTGTAGGTGGTATGTGCGCATCACTTGTACCATAAGCATCTTGTAGATGGTATGTGTGCATCACTTGTACCATGAGCATCTTGTAGATGGTATGTGTGCATCACTTGTACCATGAGCATCTTGTAGATGGTATGTGCGCATCACTTGTACCATGCGCATCTTGTAGATGGTATGTGCGCATCACTTGTACCATGAGCATCTTGTAGATGGTATGTGCATATCACTTGTACCATAAGCATCTTGTAGGTGGTATGTGCGCATCACTTGTACTATGAGCATCTTGTAGATGGTATGTGCACATCACTTGTACCATGAGCATCTTGTAGATGGTATGTGCACATCACTTGTACCATGAGCATCTTGTAGATGGTAAGTGTGCATCACTTGTACCATGCACATCTTGTAGGTGGTATGTGTGCATCACTTGTACCATGAGCATCTTGTAGGTAATATGTGCGCATCACTTGTACCATGTAAGATCAATCCGAATGAGATCGGTAAAAATCGCCAAATACTTGTTATTTTGGTTTTTCCTAGCAGATCAGCTCACCAAAACATCGCGGCTTATCAAATAAAATGTTATCTTATTTCCACTATAAAATGTGCTCGCGGCTTGTTATAGTAAGGTGGATAAGAGAACCGATCACATCTGGCATGCATGCTTCTAATAACACACGCTCTGAACTTGTTTGTATTCAGGGCTTGTTTTGACAGGTTTTGATGGTCACATGACGCTGGTTTTGCCACACAATTGGCCCATGGTCTGAGGCTGTTGTGAAATGATGACCCTTGGAAAAAATAATTAATTAAGAACCCTTCTTGTAGATGGTATATTCACATTATAAGTTCTATTTATTATGATTATTATTACTATTAATAAAATGCTAGCAATAATTTGCATTTCATAACAATACTCAACACATCTATTTCTTGTTATACATTTATTATAATCTGAACCGAAACTGAAAATGATTCTTGTTGAGTCTTTTAAAGGTATAGAGGCAACATAAGCCAAGTGTTCCATCAACCAATACAGAAAACAGTACCAGTCCATACACCTTTTAATTGAAAAGTAAGCATAAGACCTGAAAAATGTGTTTCTTAATTTGCCTTTT
Organism: Chiridota heheva; assembly: GCA_020152595.1. Classification (NCBI taxonomy): domain Eukaryota; kingdom Metazoa; phylum Echinodermata; class Holothuroidea; order Apodida; family Chiridotidae; genus Chiridota; species Chiridota heheva. Next base: position 124,275 of record JAIGNY010004118.1, read on the forward strand.
TTTGTGGAAAATTGTAAGGGAGGGACGGGCAAAAAAAAGGTTTTTTTTAGGGGGGCGAAAAAGTATTTAGTATCAAGAACATTTATAAAACAATTAAAACACATCACATTTTTTTTTCAGATTATTGGTTCCTTTTACTTTACTCAGTTTTTATATCTCACTGATGATTTTTGTGTGAGTTGGGATTTTCTTTCCCTTGCCCGACACACTCGTTACAAACAGGCAGGACAACTTTGTATTCTCAAGCTCTGGTGGGCTGTGGGCTTCATTTTCTCCACAGTAACAGCAACATGCAAAAGTGGTTACCACGCTTTGTAGGGATTTTTATAAAGCATTACGAAGGCTTTATAATTGAGGTTGGCTTGGACTAGACTTAAATTAAGATATTCAAACTAAAATGCAACACATGTATCTGCTTCTGTCAACAATATTGCCCAAAATGCTTCCAATATGGTTTTACTTCATGCCAAAAACTTAAAAAAATTATTTGGTAATATAAATCAAAATCCTTAGCAAAATTCACAACATCTTGTTTCTTTTTAGTGTTTTAAAGATATATGGATGTGTTGAAGCAGCATTAGCTAAAGACTCGGTCAACCAACATAGTGCATTCACCCTTAAAGGACTACGGACAGGTACAAAAAGTTGACCACTGACCAAAGTCTTGAAAGCATGGAAAGTCTTGAAAGCAATCAGTCTTGAAAGCATTCAGTCTTGAAAGCGTTCAGTCTTGAAAGCGTTCAGTCTTGAAAGCGTTCAGTTTTGAAAGCATTCAGTCTTGAGAGCATTAAGTCTTGAGAGCATTAAGTCTTGAAAGCGTTCAGTCTTGAAAGCGTTCAGTCTTGAAAGCGTTCAGTCTTGAAAGCGTTCAGTCTTGAAAGCGTTCAGTCTTGAGAGCATTAAGTCTTGAAAGCATTAAGTCTTGAAAGCGTTCAGTCTTGAAAGCGTTCAGTCTTGAGAGCATTAAGTCTTGAAAGCATTAAGTCTTGAAAGCGTTCAGTCTTGAGAGCATTAAGTCTTGAAAGCATTAAGTCTTGAAAGCGTTCAGTCTTGAAAGCGTTCAGTCTTGAAAGCGTTCAGTCTTGAGAGCATTAAGTCTTGAAAGCATTAAGTCTTGAAAGCGTTCAGTCTTGAAAGCGTTCAGTCTTGAGAGCATTAAGTCTTGAGAGCATTAAGTCTTGAAAGCATTAAGTCTTGAAAGCGTTCAGTCTTGAAAGCGTTCAGTCTTGAAAGCATTCAGTCTTGAAAGAATTCAGTCTTGAGAGCATTAAGTCTTGAAAGCATTAAGTCTTGAAAGCGTTCAGTCTTGAGAGCATTAAGTCTTGAAAGCATTAAGTCTTGAAAGCGTTCAGTCTTGAAAGCGTTCAGTCTTGAGAGCATTAAGTCTTGAGAGCATTAAGTCTTGAGAGCATTAAGTCTTGAAAGCGTTCAGTCTTGAAAGCGTTCAGTCTTGAAAGCGTTCAGTCTTGAAAGCGTTCAGTCTTGAAAGCGTTCAGTCTTGAGAGCATTAAGTCTTGAGAGCATTAAGTCTTGAAAGCATTAAGTCTTGAAAGCGTTCAGTCTTGAAAGCGTTCAGTCTTGAGAGCATTAAGTCTTGAAAGCATTAAGTCTTGAAAGCGTTCAGTCTTGAAAGCGTTCAGTCTTGAGAGCATTAAGTCTTGAAAGCATTAAGTCTTGAAAGCATTCAGTCTTGAAAGCATTTAGTCTTGAAAACATTCAGTCTTGAAAGCATTCAGTCTTGAAAGAATTCAGTCTTGAAAGCATACAGTCTTGAAAGCATTCAGTCTTAAAAGCATTCAGTCTTAAAAGCATTCAGTCTTGAAAGCATTCAGTCTTGAAAGCATTCAAAGTCTTGAGTATAAAAGTCTTTGATTTTTGAAAATGGCATGTGTAGCTTTCAAGTTATTAATAATCAAAGTTTACATTTTTTTTAGTATATTGAAAACATGTGACGTATGAACTGGAAAACACCTCAAATTGCATTTCTGCTTTTCTTTATACTTCTTACTGTAATTTCAGACCTTGAAAATGTTCAAATGTCTCCTCCAGCTTGTGGTTGGTTAGGGGTACAAAAAAGATCATCTTCATGGGAATTATCTTCTCTTTTTCAAAGAGAAATGGCACAGGGTTCAATAACAATGGATTAACATAATAAATTGGGACTATTCCATTCTCACATCACAAGAGTAACAAACAAATTTGCATCATTGCATGTTTGAACAAAAGTCTTTAAAAAGCTGTAAAATGCTTAACTTTTTTACCAATTTTGATAAAATTCATCTTTTTTTTATAGTGATTTTCATCAATGTAGCTCATGCTGCTTCTACCTGTCCATACACCTTTAAGTTCTAAACTAAGCGTAATAGTTAAGGTTGGCCTTTTTCTTGGACTGGACCTCCATAATGCCATCCATGTAGTCTTCGTGCAGCAGTTCTGTTGCTCCTCTTCTTAACGCTATCATGCCCTGCAAGAAATCAACAGAAAAACAATATCATGCCCTGCAAGAAGAACAAGTCAATAGGTGTGATAAGAGAGAATGTCCAGAATACTGTGTCCAGAATAGTGTGTCCAGCATAGTGTGTCCAGAATAGTGTGTCCAGCATAGTGTGTCCAGAATAGTGTGTCCAGCATAGTGTGTCCAGAATACTGTGTCCAGCATAGTGTGTCCAGAATACTGTGTCCAGCATAGTGTGTCCAGAATAGTGTCCAGCATAGTGTTGCCAGAATAGTGTCCAGCATAGTGTGTCCAGAATAGTGTGTCCAGCATAGTGTGTCCAGAATAGTGTGTCCAGCATAGTGTGTCCAGAATAGTGTGTCCAGCATAGTGTGTCCAGAATACTGTGTCCAGCATAGTGTGTCCAGAATAGTGTCCAGCATAGTGTCCAGAATAGTGTGCCCAGAACAGTGTATCCAGAATAGTGTGTCCAGAATAGTGTGTCCAGAATAGTGTGCCCAGAATAGTGTGTCCAGCATAGTGTGTCCAGCATAGTGTGTCCAGAATAGTGTCCAGAATAGTGTGTGCAGAATAGTGTGTCCAGCATAGTGTGTCCAGCATAGTGTGTGCAGAATAGTGTGTCCAGCATAGTGTGTGCAGAATAGTGTGTGCAGAATACTGTGTCCAGAATAGTGTGTCCAGCATAGTGTGTGCAGAATAGTGTGTCCAGAATAGTGTGTCCAGAATAGTGTGTCCAGCATAGTGTGTGCAGAATAGTGTGTGCAGAATACTGTGTCCAGAATAGTGTGTCCAGAATAGTGTGTCCAGCATAGTGTGTGCAGAATACTGTGTCCATAATAGTGTGTCCAGAATAGTGTGTGCAGCATAGTGTGTCCAGCATAGTGTGTGCAGAATAGTGTGTGCAGAATACTGTGTCCAGAATAGTGTGTCCAGAATAGTGTGTCCAGAATAGTGTGTCCAGCATAGTGTGTCCAGCATAGTGTGTCCAGCATAGTGTGTCCAGCATAGTGTGTCCAGAATAGTGTGTCCAGAATAGTGTGTCCAGCATAGTGTGTCCAGAATAGTGTGTCCAGAATAGTGTGTCCAGCATAGTGTCCAGAATTGTGTGTCCAGAATAGTGTGTCCAGAACAGTGTGTCCAGAATAGTGTGTCCAGCATAGTGTGTCCAGAATAGTGTGTCCAGAACAGTGTGTCCAGAATAGTGTGTCCAGCATAGTGTGTCCAGAATAGTGGGTCCAGAATAGTGTGTCCAGAATACTGTGTCCAGAATAGTGTGTCCAGAACAGCGTGTCCAGAATAGTGTGTCCAGAACAGTGTGTCCAGAATAGTGTGTCCAGAATACTGTGTCCAGCATAGTGTGTCCAGAATACTGTGTCCAGCATAGTGTGTCCAGAATAGTGTCCAGAATACTGTGTCCAGCATAGTGTCCAGAATAGTGTGCCCAGAACAGTGTATCCAGAATAGTGCGTCCAGAATACTGTGTCCAGCATAGTGTGTCCAGAATAGTGTCCAGCATAGTGTCCAGAATAGTGTGTCCAGAATAGTGTATCCAGAATAGTGTGTCCAGAATAGTGTGTCTAGCATAGTGTGTCCAGAATAGTGTGTCCAGAATAGTGTGTCCAGAATAGTGTGTCCAGAATAGTGTGTCCAGCATAGTGTGTCCAGAATAGTGTGTCCAGCATAGTGTGTCCAGAATAGTGTGTCCAGCATAGTGTGTCCAGCATAGTGTGTCCAGAATACTGTGTCCAGCATAGTGTGTCCAGAATAGTGTCCAGCATAGTGTGCCCAGAACAGTGTATCCAGAATAGTGTGTCCAGAATAGTGTGTCCAGCATAGTGTGTCCAGAATAGTGTGTCCAGCATAGTGTCCTGAATAGTGTGTCCAGAATAGTGTGTACAGCATAGTGTGTCCAGCATAGTGTGTCCAGAATAGCGTGTCCAGAATAGTGTGTCCAGCATAGTGTCCAGAATAGTGTGTCTAGCATAGTGTGTCTAGCATAGTGTGTCCAGAATAGTGTGTCCAGCATAGTGTGTCCAGAATAGTGTGTCCAGAATAGTGTGCCCAGAACAGTGTGTCCAGAACAGTGTATCCAGAACAGTGTGCCCAGAACAGTGTGTCCAGAACAGTGTGTCCAGAATAGTGTGTCTAGAATAGTGTGTCCAGAATATTGTTTATACACATTTTAAGCTATGGAGAAAAGCCCAGTTTGGAAGGTTATGCAGATTCATAATATCAATCAACTTTAAGATCATCTCATCACCTAGTAGTCTTCACCCCCCCCCTCCCTTCTCCTCACCCCCTTTCAAATAAGTATTACAATTTGGAGAGCACTTTAATCCAGGTCCATTAACAACCAAGACACTACATGCAGCTGATATTACATGGCAGTAACCCCCCCGTTGAAAGGTAACAATAACTCATGCTTAATTGGAAAACAGCAACCCCCATTGAAAGGTAACAATAACTCATGCTTAATTGGAAAACAGCAACCCCCATTGAAAGGTAACAATAACTCATGCTTTATTGGAAAACAGCAACCCCCATTGAAAGGTAACAATAACTCATGCTTAATTGGAAAACAGCAACCCCCATTGAAAGGTAACAATAACTCATGCTTAATTGGAAAACAGCAACCCCCATTGAAAGGTAACAATAACTCATGCTTAATTGGAAAACAGCAACCCCCATTGAAAGGTAACAATAACTCATGCTTTATTGGAAAACAGTAACCCCCATTGAAAGGTAACAATAACTCATGCTTTATTGGAAAACAGCAACCCCCATTGAAAGGTAACAATAACTCATGCTTAATTGGAAAACAGCAACCCCCATTGAAAGGTAACAATAACTCATGCTTAATTGGAAAACAGCAACCCCATTGAAAGGTAACAATAACTCATGCTTTATTGGAAAACAGCAACCCCCATTGAAAGGTAACAATAACTCATGTCTTAATTGGAAAACAGCAACCACCATTGAAAGGTAACAATAACTCATGCTTAATTGGAAAACAGCAACCCCCATTGAAAGGTAACAATAACTCATGCTTAATTGGAAAACAAAAACAAATTAATTAACATAGCAAGGACTCATCACAAAAAAACGAGACCATTTCTAATTTTTGCATTGCAAATGTTTATGTATTTCTTTGAACGTTAATTGCTCGTTTCTGTTTGATTAGAAACAATTTTCCAAAAGTTATTGAAGTAGGGTATATCTGGCAATGTATATAAATACATAACTTTCATCAATTTATTTTACTAGCAGGTTTTACTAATAAAAAGGATGATAGATTTGAATGAAATACATCAACTTTTTGGGAGAATGTGTTGCTGTGATGTCATACAGAGCCTTTTCCTATTCGTTTATTGGCATTTTTGTGAACTTTAAAATTTAAATACCTCCTGGTAGGAATAATATATCAACATGATTTTTGTACTAAATTGTTTCTAAATTTTTCTCTTTCTTATAAAAGGTTACGAAAAAACATGGGAATATTCCTTTAAGATTTAGAAAGAAACTTTAAGAATTACATAAAGGGGGGATATTCCTTTCAGATTTAAGAAAGAAATTTTAAGAATTACATAAAGGGTGTGAGCTGTCAGCCCAGTTATACATCACAAATTTTGCATGAATTAAAAACTGATCAAACTTTGATCAGCAATAAATCAAAGACTACCATTTTTCTTCTTCTTTTTTTTCAGATTTAAATCAGAACTTCCCAGGGTTTGATACACTTTCAACCCACCAAGTAACTCACGTACTGTATGGCTCTTCCATAACTTGCAACCAACCAAACTTCACCATCTTAAAGGTGACAAAGTCTGACATAATCCTTATTTCATATGATAGAATAAAAAAACAAAGTGTTGTGACCAAGTTTCATACCCCCTTAAGCAATCTAACACAATTTGTATCATTATTAAAAACTTTGATTCTACTACTAAATAGTACTATGGGAGCTGCCATTTTGATTTCAAACATGCAGATTATGCTGTCATCAGCCCAGCAGGATGTTGGAATGCTTTGTATTTCTTTATAATCTACCTCAAGATTTCTAGCTTATGAAAAAAAAAATATTCTTATGTAAGGGTCAAGGATTTTTTTGTGTACACATGAAATGAACAAAACATTCTGTTAAAACTTTGTGTCACGTCATTTTGGAATAAAAACCTTAATCACATTTATAAAGAAATACATTAAATTCCTTGTGTCCCTATTGGGGAAATTATGTCATCATGCACAATATTTCAGTACAGAATTGAACAAAATGGCAGCCTCCATGTGTTAACTTCAAACATGAATAAGTTCAGATAGAAATGAGATTTTGACTTGCTGTTTTTGGTAGTTGGTTAATATTTGTATCCTCTATCATATGAAATAATGATTGTATAAGACTTTGTCCCTTTAAATCAACTATTTGACCTCTAACCTTTAAGTGCAATGTCTATAGACCTTTAAGGTCATAAAGCTAACTCTCCATAGCCCAAAATTCCAAAGTGGTTTAAACAGTCTGGGGGTAATCCGATACATAGCGTAAAAAAAAGAAGGTGATGGCGAATTTCAAAAAGCAGCAGTGAATACCTTTAGATATTCATATACTACCAGTAGTCGAAATTTCACAGTAGCCAATGGAAGTTTGAACAATGCAGAGTGGAAAGTGTAAACCCCCCATATGCTGTCAGTGCATGCTTGAGTGACGTCACATGACAATTCACCCTATTTTTAGGGTATTTTGAGGTGTTTTTTGTTAGTTTTATATATATATTTTGTTTGTATTTCTTATACACCCTATTTATCAGATTGCTCCCACACTTACAGATAAAGATGTGACCGGCATGGCTGACTGCTCAAGGTGATAATTCTCCTGGCTCAGCTGTTATATGTGTACAGTTCCATTGTATGTGTTAAAATGCATTGTTAACCAGTGTTCACACTAAGGTTCAACCCCCCCTTTTTTTTTTTTTTTTTTTTTGGGAGGGGTTAGGGTTAGGGTTGGATTTTGAAGGGAAAATACGGAAGGAAATCTTTTTGGAGAAATGCCAGAAATACCAAAGAGACCTAAAAAATAATGCCAAAAGTGCCAAACTATGGCTGGGAAAAGCCAAATTTGAGCCCCTTGTGGGAATTTCCGCCTTGAATTATTTCTTAGCGGAAATTTCATACTACGTGCGGGAATCCCGCACCTTAATGTGAACACTTATGTTAACTACAGTAATTTGGACAAGTTATAATTGCAGTATAATTTGCTGCTTCTTCTGGTAGAGGCATTTTATAATTGCCTTTGAGATGAATAGCGTATCCAAGGTATTTGGGGACAAGTGAGCTATGGAAAATTTATCGCATGGTTTGTGGACATGTACAAACTTTCCGTTGAATCACATACCGATCAAGAAGTCTTTAAAGTATTGTATTCAAATCCTGAGTTTAAAATCCCTGTGATTCATAGTCTTTGATGTTTGAAAATGGCAGGTGTAGTTCACAATTTAAGATTAATGAAAGTTTAAAAAAATGAAATGAATGAGCAGAAAAAAAACCTCTGCTTGTTCTTTTTCTTTCGTAATACTTCTTCCCTTAATTTCAGTTTAAAATGTTCAAAATGACATCTCCAGCTTCAGGTTGGTTTAGGAGTAAGGTATAAAATCCTGTGCATCAGAATTATCCTCCCTTTTTCAAACAGAAATGGCAGAGTTGAAAAAATAATGAATTCACATGAGAAAACAGACTATGTCGCATTCAAACATCACAAGAGTAACACAAAAATTAGCATATTTGCAGGAAAATCTTCAAAAAAGCTGTAAAATGGCAAATTTTTAACAGATTTGGATAAAATGTTTTGCTTTCAATCATGTTGTTTAGTGAATTTTAAATCAATTTATACCTTTTATACACTTTTTTTTCCAAACTACTGCTCTAAGCAATACTTACCGCCTCTACACACACAGCCTTGCACATGGCACCGTTGAAATCATCAGTACACCGAGCAAGTTCCTCAAAGTTTACATCAGGTCTGAAATAAAAAATAAAATAAATCAAATTTAAATTAATGAATCGTTACGAATATTGACACATCAAAAATGTTAAATCCCATCCAGCCTCAAGGGCTTATAGTGCCGGTGCTTATACCTGGTTTCCATGGTGCTAAGCGGATGAGAATTCTTGACTCCCCTGGATGGGACACCAGTCCATCTCAGGTTAACTCCCCAAGTTGAAACTGGTACTCAATTCAGCGCTGGGTGAACTTGAGCTAATGGGATCACATGTCTTGCGCATAGACACATCACAGTGCGCTGGCTGAGATTTGATCCCCATACCTTTTGATTAAGAGACAGCGGGCTTATGCATTCCCCTATGGACATAATTGGCATACATTTTTGAAAGAGAACAGCTATTATGAAGAAACAAAAGGATTCCATTTTGTGGTCTCATTTGTCTATCTTGTGTGATCGAGGACCAAAAAACACAAATACAACTCCTATTTCCATTCAGAAGCCAGGGTGATAATGAACTCATAAGGGTTATTTAATTATAAACACCTCCCATCTCAGTTCTGATGGCAAATTAGAGAGATAATGAACTGGTAAGGGTTATTTAATTATAAACACCTCCCATCTCAGTTCTGATAGCAGATTACGGAGATAATGAACTCGTAAGGGTTATTTAATTATAAACACCTCCTTTCTCAGTTCTGATAGTAGATTAGGAAGATAATGAACTCATAAGGGCTATTTAATTATAAACACCTCCCATCTCAGTTCTGATGGCAGATTAGGAAGATAATGAACTCGTAAGGGTTATTTAATTATAAACACCTCCCATCTCAGTTCTGATAGCAGATTACGGAGATTATGAACTCGTAAGGGTTATTTAATTATAAACACCTCCTATCTCCGTTCTGGTAGCAGATCAGGGAGATAATGAACTGGTAAGGGTTTTCTTAATTATAAACACCTCCTATCTCCGTTCTGATGGCAAATTAGAGAGATAATGAACTGGTAAGGGTTATTTAATTATAAACACCTCCTATCTCAGTTCTGATGGCAGATTAAGAAGATAATGAACTCATAAGGGTTATTTAATTATAAACACCTCCTATCTCAGTTCTGATGGCAGATTAGGAAGATAATGAACTCATAAGGGTTATTTAATTATAAACACCTCCCATCTCAGTTCTGATGGCAGATTAGAGAGATAATGAACTCATAAGGGTTATTTAATCATAAACACCTCCCATCTCAGTTCTGATGGCAGATTAGAGAGATAATGAACTCATAAGGGTTATTTAATTATAAACACCTCCTATCTCCGTTCTGGTAGCAGATCAGGGAGATAATGAACTGGTAAGGGTTATTTAATTATAAACACCTCCCATCTCAGTTCTGATGGCAAATTAGAGAGATAATGAACTCGTAAGGGTTCTTTAATTATAAACACCTCCCATCTCTGTTCTGATGGCAGATTAGAGAGATAATGAACTCATAAGGGTTATTTAATTATAAACACCTCCTATCTCAGTTCTGATGGCAGATTAGGAAGATAATGAACTCATAAGGGTTATTTAATTATAAACACCTCCCATCTCAGTTCTGATGGCAAATTAGAGAGATAATGAACTGGTAAGGGTTATTTAATTATAAACACCTCCTATCTCAGTTCTGATGGCAGATTAGGAAGATAATGAACTCACAAGGGTTATTTAATTATAAACACCTCCCATCTCAGTTCTGATGGCAGATTAGGAAGATAATGAACTCACAAGGGTTATTTAATTATAAACACCTCCCATCTCAGTTCTGATGGCAAATTAGGAAGATAATGAACTCATAAGGGTTATTTAATTATAAACACCTCCTTTCTCAGTTCTGATGGCAAATTAGAGAGATAATGAACTGGTAAGGGTTATTTAATTATAAACACCTCCTTTCTCAGTTCTGATGGCAAATTAGAGAGATAATGAACTGGTAAGGGTTATTTAATTATAAACACCTCCTTTCTCAGTTCTGATGGCAGATTAGGAAGATAATGAACTCATAAAGGTTATTTAATTATAAACACCTCCTTTCTCAGTTCTGATGGCAGATTAGGAAGATAATGAACTCACAAGGGTTATTTAATTATAAACACCTCCTTTCTCAGTTCTGATGGCAGATTAGAGAGATAATGAACTCATAAGGGTTATTTAATTATAAACACCTCCTTTCTCAGTTCTGATGGCAGATTAGGGAGATAATGAACTCATAAGGGTTATTTAATTATAAACACCTCCTTTCTCAGTTCTGATGGCAAATTAGAGAGATAATGAACTGGTAAGGGTTATTTAATTATAAACACCTCCTTTCTCAGTTCTGATGGCAGATTAGGGAGATAATGAACTCATAAGGGTTATTTAATTATAAACACCTCCTTTCTCAGTTCTGATGGCAAATTAGAGAGATAATGAACTGGTAAGGGTTATTTAATTATAAACACCTCCTTTCTCAGTTCTGATGGCAAATTAGAGAGATAATGAACTGGTAAGGGTTATTTAATTATAAACACCTCCTTTCTCAGTTCTGATGGCAGATTAGGAAGATAATGAACTCATAAAGGTTATTTAATTATAAACACCTCCTTTCTCAGTTCTGATGGCAGATTAGGAAGATAATGAACTCACAAGGGTTATTTAATTATAAACACCTCCTTTCTCAGTTCTGATGGCAGATTAGGGAGATAATGAACTCTAAGGGTTATTTAATTATAAACACCTCCCATCTCAGTTCTGATGGCAGATTAGGAAGATAATGAACTGGTAAGGGTTATTTAATTATAAACACCTCCCATCTCAGTTCTGATGGCAAATTAGGAAGATAATGAACTCATAAGGGTTATTTAATTATAAACACCTCCTTTCTCAGTTCTGATGGCAAATTAGGAGATAATGAACTGGTAAGGGTTATTTAATTATAAACACCTCCTTTCTCAGTTCTGATGGCAGATTAGGAAGATAATGAACTCACAAGGGTTAATTATAAACACCTCCTTTCTCAGTTCTGATGGCAGATTAGGAAGATAATGAACTCATAAGGGTTATTTAATTATAAACACTTCCTTTCTCAGTTCTGATGGCAGATTCCAAAAGTCTATTGAGTTATCTTTAAAATAATACCCCTTACATGAAATTTGGTCCTTAACGTTTTGAGCTATGGCACTTCAAATGTCATTTGCCACGCCCATTTTTAACATTTTCAATGGGCCATACTTTTGAACCGTTGGTCCAATTTCACTTAAAATTTGATTTTTCCATTTCTTAACCCTTCAGACATAAAGGTGTTAATCTGAAATTTGTTGGGGTGATTTAAGATGGAATGACCCGCGTACTAAAGACACCATGTCAGTTTGTATAATATGACTGTTGTAGACATTCTACAGTGTAAGAGTGAAGTCACATTCTCACCTTCGTAACTAGTGTCACTGCACATGAATGTGGTAGAATTTGAACACATCTTTTACAAAGTAGGACTTTAAATACTTTTCTAATTATCGGAAACATTTTTTGTTGAATTATTGAGATGGGGTATAACTTGCACTTTACAAGAACATACTTCGCCCATCTGCTGAAGTACCTTACACTCGAAATGAAAGAAAAATATATGAGTAATCGCTAAACACTCATTTATTTGTAAAATCGATTAACATTCACAGCTATAATATTAGGGAGCATCTTAGGGAGTAAAAAAGTGATATAAATCAATTTTCGTAAGCCCTAGACGCTTATCACATCACGTTGAATACAGAAGTTCTGCTTACCCCACATTCATCTTTCTTGAATGGATCTGCATAATTCTAGCTCTTGCCTCTTCAGTAGGGGAGGGAAATTCAATCTTGCGGTCAAGACGGCCAGAACGCAACAAAGCAGGGTCGAGGATATCAACACGATTTGTTGCTGCAATCACCTTTAAAGTAAAATGCAACACAAAAACACTCGGGTTTTAACCAGATGCAAATCTGTATTCTCAAAGGTCAGTTCAGTGGTCAAATGAGTAGCGAGTAAACGACTGATATCAGACTAGGAGTCGCATCACACGCTGCTAGATTTTCCACAGCTCACTTTTCCCCAAATACCCGGGATATGCTATGGTTAACCAAGAGAAAATTGTGAAAATTTGGTGAACACTGTTCGAAGGTGAAATGTAAAGGATTAGTTCAGTGGTCAATTAATTTATCTCATATAAAAGAGGACTTTAAAAGAAACTAAATGGTGAAGAAAACATATAAATTTGTTATTCCGTTAAGGAGATATATATGTTTAAAGATCTGTGTAGCAATGCCTGGTGTAGTAAGTCTACTAAGGAAGGTGGGCATTCTCATCCTCACATTCTTAACAAATGTTAATGTATTTTAAAGAAAATTTACTTGTTGCTATTTTAATGATTTTTTCTCAAACTTTCTTTGAGTGGCAAACTATAATTAGCCTCCGTCTTGCTACTTTCCTGACATATCCAATAGAAAATCGCAGGACAAAATATGATAGAATAAATCAAGACTTTGAGGAATCTGAGGTTATGATGTCACAACTAGTCTGATTTCAGTCATTTCTAATCAAATGATTCCCAACTTAAGAAAACTTGAATATCTCCATAATGGAATAAGATTTTTGAACGCTTTCCTCACTATTTTGTTTCTTTTGAAGTCCTCTTTTATAAAAGATGTGACTCGCTTCAACCCTAAACTAATTCTTTGAATAAAGAAAGTCTTTGGCTCTAAACCTAGCAGTATATTTTCTAGACCATTTTATCTTACTTCACTTTGATAAGACATACAAACCCATCTCCCCTGCCCCACCTACACCCATTGGCATTACATCCTGTATTCATACCTTGATTTCTTCTGTGGAGCTAAACCCATCCAGCTGGTTCAGTAACTCCAACATGGTCCTCTGTACCTCTCTGTCATGTATGTCAGCATATTTTCCAGACCCTTTTACCTTACTTTACTTTAGAGGTGACGTACACACCCCTCTTCCCCTCCTACACCCATTGGCATTGCATCATATCCCCTCACCTTGATTTCTTCTGTGGAGCTAAACCCATCCAGCTGGTTCAGTAACTCCAACATGGTCCTCTGTACCTCTCTGTCATGTATGTCAGCATATTTTCCAGACCCTTTTACCTTACTTTACTTTAGGGTGACGTACACACCCCTCTTCCCCTCCTACACCCATTGGCATTGCATCATATCCCCTCACTTTGATTTCTTCTGTGGAGCTAAACCCATCCAGCTGGTTCAGTAACTCCAACATGGTCCTCTGTACCTCTCTGTCATGTATGTCAGCATATTTTCCAGACCCTTTTACCTTACTTTACTTTAGAGGTGACGTACACACCCCTCTTCCCCTCCTACACCCATTGGCATTGCATCATATCCCCTCACTTTGATTTCTTCTGTAGAGCTAAACCCATCCAGGTGGTTCAGAAACTCCAACATGGTCCTCTGTACCTCTCTGTCATGTATATCGGCATATTTTCCAGACCTTTTTACCTTACTTTACTTTGGATGTAACGTACACACCCCTCTCCCCCTCCCCCCACCCCTACCTACGCCCATTGGCATTGCATCATATCCCCTCACCTTGATTTCTTCTGTGGAGCTAAACCCATCCAGCTGGTTCAGAAGCTCCAACATGGTCCTCTGTACCTCTCTGTCGCCGGCTTTTTCACTGTCAAACCGCTTTGTGCCGATAGCATCTAACTCATCTATAAAGATGATGGCTGGTAACTTCTCTTTGGCAAGAGCGAATGCGTCACGGACAAGCTTAGCGCCATCACCTATGAACATCTGAACGAGTTGGGGACCAGCTAGTTTCAGGAATGTGGACTAGAGGGATATGCAGAGAAACAAATGTCAAAGGTTAACTTGTTAAAAAGTGAATATAAAATGATAAGTGAAAAAGAAGAAATCGTCACAAATATTAACCCTTACTCTACCACGCAGCAATATTATTGCCGTTTTGGGTGCCCCGTCTTTGACTCCGCCTCCTAGGCGCATTTAAAAAAACGTGTTGGTAGAGTAAGGGTTAATGAACTTGCGACAAGTGTGCCAACTCAAAAATATATGCAGCATGGTCCTGGTGGGCGGCCCACCGGATCGCTGAAGCGGAAGGAGCCCAACTTTGCTGCTCAGAAGACAAGAGGACCCTTTAATATTCAGCCTGTGCTTAACCCTTACTCTACCACGCGGCGATATTATCGCCGTTTTGGGTGCCCCGTCTTAAACTCCGCCTCCCATGCGCATTTTCAAAAAAGTGCTGGTAAAGTAAGGGTTAATGAACCCACGCCAAGTGTGCCAACTCAAAAATATATGCAGCATAGTTCCAGTGGGCAGCCCACCCGGTCACTAGAGCAGAACGAGCCTGTCTTTGCTGCTTGGAAGATAAGATGACCCTTTAATAATCAGCCTGTGCTTAACCCTTACTCTACCACGCAGCGATATCATCATCGTTTTGGGTGCCCCGTCTTTGACTCCGCCTCCCAGGCGCATTTTCAAAAAAGTTCTGGTAGAGTAAGGTTAACGATAAAAAACATAACATGTTTCCCTTTCTAGGTCATCAAATTTGTTTGTTTGTTTGTTTGATGAGGTCTTAACGGCACCATGACAACAAGGGTCAAATTGTGCCTGACAGGTCAGATCATTTGTAACGTATAATCGGGAAGACGGCTCACAATTAAATTAATATTCCAGTGAATTTTCATTTTCATATATATCATAGAGGACTATTGAGAAAACAAATTGGTGTAAAAATCATGTGACATCTTATTCCATTTGGGAATTATTGCATGTCAAAGTTCACTCAAGTAATTGCACACTTGATGTCACAAAGAGAGGCATATGATAATTTGTATGTTATTTTCATCTCTTTCCACATTATTGGAATCATTTTGATTGAGATATAACATGCACATAACAAGAAGATGCTTTGCCCATCTATTCCATACTTTACACTCTTGAAGGAATATTCCCATGAATTTTCATTTTTTCATATATGATAGTGCCCCTTAAAAGGAATATTCCCATGGATGATAGAGAATAATTTTAAAAACAAATTGGTAAAAAACTATGTTAATATCTTATTCCGTTTAAAAGTTACAACATTTTAAAGTATTTTTAATTTGGACAAAAGTGACTGATTGGCAACACCTGTGATGTTATAAGAGACAATTTCAACAAAATATATTTTGTATTTATTTTAAAACGATTTGGAATTTTTTTCTCATTGTAAATGTGATGTACACCAAGAAAAAAACAAAATGTTTTCTTGTAAATTATATATTCCACCCTATCTCTATCTATAATGAACCAAAAATGCTGTTCGATAATGTAAAAGAAGCATAATTAAATTTATAAGAAATACATAAGAACTGTGCTGGAATTGCCTTAATGACATCATAAAGCTGAAGGACATATACTATGCAAGGTGTCTTTAAGAACATTTTTCTACTCTTTAAATTATTATAACTTCTAAACAGAATAAGATATTAATGTAGTTTTTTCACCACTTTAGATTCTACAAATGTTCTTTATCATATATGATAAAATAAAAATCCATGAAAATATTCCTTTAAGTGTAAGAAATTGTCTTGGATATAACTCCAAAACAGAATAAGATATCAACATGTTTTTATCTTTAATTTATTTTTTCAAAAGTTCTCTATCATATTAATGGAAATTTACCCCATCACACAAACCGCTAGCTTGATCCAAAAAGTGGCAGGGTGTCACTGACCAAAAGGAACAGGGTGTCACTGACCAAAAGGGGCAGGGTGTCACTGACCAAAAAGGGGCAAGGTGTCACGGACCAAAAGGGGCAGGGTGTCACTGACCAAAAGGGGCAGGGTGTCACTGACCAAAAGGGGCAGGGTGTCACTGACCAAAAGCGGCAGGGTGTCACTGACCAAAAGGGGCAGGGTGTCACTGACCAAAAGAGACAGGGTGTCACTGACCAAAAGGGGCATTTATAAGGTATCAAGGGCACTTTCAGGGCAGGATAGAGTGCAGGTTTGAGGGCACTTGAAATGTAAATAAGGGAGTTATCAATGCAACAAGTAGTGCCTGCATCTTCTTATACTGGGGAACTGTCTGTTTGTTTGCTTCATGAAGGCTAAACGGCACCATGACAACGAGGGTCAAATTGTGCCTCAGAGGGTAGATCATTCTAGAGGAAGGAAGGAAGAAAGAAAAAGAGGGGGAGATTGAGAGAAATACGAGAACTAAAAGTCAGAAAGCTGGGATCGAGAGAGGAGGTGCATGGGTGAAGAAAAAAAAAGTAGAGAGAGTTGGTGGGAGAGGACTAAATATGGTTGTAGAGGGAAGCACGATGAAGGAAGGAGATCATTCTATCTGAGGATACTGTAATCAGCATGAAAAAAGACAGAATACTCCTCAAAAGCATGTTTTTGTGGACAAAGTGAGTGCCAAATGAAAAGAGGGCAGGGAGGAGGCAGCGAGGGGCAGGGAGGAGGCAGCGAGGGGCAGGGAGGAGGCAGCGAGAGGGGGCAGGGAGGAGGCAGCGAGGGGCAGGGTAGAGGCAATGAGGGGCAGGGGTGAAGGCAGCGAGGGGCGGGAGGAGGCAGCAAGGGGCAGGGTGGAGGCAATGAGGGGCAGGGTGGAGGCAGCGAGGGGCAGGAAGGAGGCAGCGAGGGGCAGGGTGGAGGCAACAAGGGGCAGGGTGGAGGCAACGAGGGGCGGGTTGGAGGCAACGAGGGGCAGGGTGGAGGCAACGAGGGGCAGGGTGGAGGCAACGAGGGGCAGGGTGGAGGCAACAAGGGGCAGGGTGGAGGCAACGAGAGGCAGGGTGGAGGCAATGAGGGGCCGGGTGGAGGCAACGAGGGGCAGGGTGAAGGCAACGAGGTGCAG
Organism: Chiridota heheva; assembly: GCA_020152595.1. Taxonomy (NCBI): domain Eukaryota; kingdom Metazoa; phylum Echinodermata; class Holothuroidea; order Apodida; family Chiridotidae; genus Chiridota; species Chiridota heheva. The sequence continues at coordinate 141,619 of JAIGNY010004118.1, forward strand.
GGTGGAGGCAGCGAGGGGCAGGGTGGAGCACCCCTCTGAAAAAGCGCAACATAGGGCCCGACACACAAGTCTCATAGTGTAAAAAGGGTCCTGAAATAGTACTTACCTTTGTCTGTGCAGCACAGGCTCTAGCTAGGAGGGTTTTACCAGTACCTGGTGGGCCGTAAAGAAGCACTCCTTTAGGGGGCTGAATACCAATGTTCGTAAACCGCTCCTTGTGCGTCATAGGAAGTACAACTGCCTCAATAAGCTGTGCAAGGGGGGAAAAAACAGAATTTTCTTTTAAATTTACAAAACTAATTTCCAGTCACATAAAATGCACATTTGACTATCACGACCCACGCTGGAAAGTACCCATCTTCACAGTCCAATTCACACATAGGGGTGTCAAGATAGGTTTTTTTATATTTTTCGTCCCCTTTTTCACCACTAAGTTGGGACTATTTTTGACCTCTAGATTAGTGTAAGTAAGCTCAGGGCATTGACCTCAGCATATTCTCATTCCTTTTCATGTGCATATTTTTATTTTTTAAAATAATAATAATCATCTTTTTCATTGACAATTTGTCAATAGAAGTGGGACTAAATTTGAACAGTTTTTCATGGGAGGGGGGCTCTAGGTCACCCTGGGCATGCCACTGATTGTCACTGGAGCCCAGCACTCAAACTTGTCTAGCTAAAACCCTGCTACCTACACCCTGAATGAATCCATTCTCACCTCTTCTTATTCTTATCATTAGAGTGGGTATTATTACCACATCAGAATTATCATTTGCTCGCTATAAAATTTAAATATTTATTAGTTTTCAAATTGAAAGGGTTTGTTTTCAAGTTATGTAAAAAACATTTACAGAAACATTTCTTGAATATCGCGCAAGTTCAGGAATGGTATCTTCTCCACTCTCTTGAAAAGACAAGGCTGACTAGTGTCATCATATCCTCACTTTTCTTTCACTTTGCGCTCTTTGTATATTGTACATTTGGGGGTGGGGAGGGCTTTTCTTTCACTTTGCGCTCTTTGTATACTGTACATTTGGGGGTGGGGAGGGCTTTTCTTTCACTTTGCGCTCTTTGTATACTGTACATTTGGGGGTGGGGAGGGCTTTTCTTTCACTTTGCGCTCTTTGTATACTGTACATTTGGGGGTGGGGAGGGCTTTTCTTTCACTTTGCGCTCTTTGTATACTGTACATTTGGGGGTGGGGAGGGCTTTTCTTTCACTTTGCGCTCTTTGTATACTGTACATTTGGGGGTGAGGAGGGCTTTTCTTTCACTTTGCGCTCTTTGTATACTGTACATTTGGGGGTGGGGAGGGAGCCCCCAAAATATACGCTACCTACACCCCTGATGAGTCTTATTCTCACCTCTTGTATCTGTTTGTCCAGGCCACCGATGTCACTGTACTGCTCCGTTGGACGTTCATCTACCTCCATGGCTTTAACACGTGAATCAAATCTAAATAAGACAAGAGAAATGAAAGTATAAAAATTGTTTACATTGATTGTTAGATACATTATTAGATTCAACTGACACAACAAATAAAGAGAACTGGGATGCCCCACCTTTAAGTCAGTTATCATCATCAAAGTGTGGGGTAAAGTAACACAATTTCAATCCTTGATTATAAACTTTTGATACTATACTTTTCCGATTTAATTTCTGCCTTAAAGAAATATTCCCAGGAAGACCCATTTTCATGTATAGGATAGAGCAGCAAATCTTAATAGGCCACCCATGGACCAAATCTGTCCTGCCAGACAATCCAATCTGGCCCGCAAACAATAGTCATAGTGGAAAAAAATATATATTACGTCCCAATCGATCGAATGAGATCGGTAAAAATCGCAAAATCCGTTTGTTTAGGGGTTTTTCCAAGGCTGATCAGCGCACTAGAAAATCGTGGCTTATCAAATAAAACGTTATCTTTAGTTCCGCTATAAGATGAGCAGATTCATGACGTTTCAAAGGAAGGTGGATAAAAGAACCTCCGACATCTGGCATACATCCTTAACGCGGGTGCTGTCAGCTTGTTTGTATTCAGGGATTGTTTTGACGGGTTTTGTTTGTCATGTGATGCTGGTTTTTCCACGCGATTGGCCTGCGGCCTGAGGCTGTTGTCAAATGGTATCCCTTGGAAAAATTAATTAAGGAACCGTGAGTTTAGGGACTACTAAAGAGACAATATGGTGTAAATATCATGTTGAAACCTTTTTGTTTAGGAGTTAGTGTATTTCAAAGATTGCACATTGGAAATAGACCTCACAGTCACAGTGAACACTGTGATGTCATAAAGGCAGATCAATGACAAATCTTATGATTTTCTTTAAAACAAAAGTCTTCCTTTTACTGGGCAAAGCTAGTCCTGAGGTGGACTCCACTGGGCAAAACTAGCCCTGAGGTGGACTCCTGTGGGCAAAGCTAACCCTGAGGTGGACTCCATTGGGCAAAGCTAGCCCTGAGGTGGACTCCTGTGGGCAAAGCTAGCCCTGAAGTGGACTCCAGTGGGAAAAGCTAGCTCTGAGGTGAACTACAGTGGGCAAAGCTAGCCCTGAGGTGGACTTCCGTGGGCAAGAGGAAGACCAAAAAACACCTAACGGAGAACTGTTGTTGGGGAATTGAAGGAGCCGGGCCTTTCTTGGTTAGAAGCGCAGGCTGCTGTCCAGAACCGGACCAGATGGTGAAGTATTGTTGTGGCCTTATGTTCCACAGGAAATGAAGAGGATAAGAAAGTAAGTAGATTCTTATGAAGTGTATGTAAACCCCATCTCAATAAAGGAACACAAAATTATTCCAGCACTTTAGGAAGGGGCAATTCATTTTCAAAAAAATACAAAATTGTCTTAAATTTGCCTTTATGGCACCACACTGTACACTGTGGGGTCACTTTTCAACGCACTCTCACAATCTTTGACATGCAGTAAATCATTAATGAAAAAAGATACCAATGTAATTTTTTTACCAAATTGTTTCTTTCACAATCCTCTTATCATATACATGGAGAAAATACAGATTCATGGGAATATTCCTTTAACATTACGAACACTACGAAGTCCCGACTGTTTTCTAAATTTTGATCGGGAGATTATATTTCCAATCCTCCCCCGATATATGATATCCTTTTCTTAAATCAGTAACACAAAACCACAACTGCTACAGTGACAGGCCATACACAAAGCCACAGTGTTATGTGAATTGACCACTTATTAACTTATCCTACTGCATATACATGGAGCTTTTGTGTAAAAGTGCACTCAAGCAAAGTGAGGATGAGATTGTGCTGAATGAGGCCTATTCATGCAGATGATTTGTAACTAAAACTTAATGAGGATTTGAGGGGGTATTCATTTTAAATTGTGGTTTCATGAGACCAGGTTGGAAGACCAGATTTTAATGGCTTTGGAAGGGTTGGTCATGAATGATACTCATCCTTGTATGGCTTAATCAGTACAAGTGTAGATCATAAAACCACTCTAATATATTAATTTACTTGCGCAAAACAAAATGGCTGCCCGGAACAACCAAGAAAACTTATCCGGCCAACCATGACATTTACTTGACCTGCCCGGATGGACTACTTGGCTTTCAGCAAAATTTGCACATAGAAAGAAAAAATAATGTCCACTAACAACCTTTTTTACTTTCAGGACAACCACAAATTCAGATAATCCTGCCCGGTAGGCAAGTTGATTTTATTCAGATACTCCTGCCCAGCAGGCAAGTTGATTTTATTCAGATACTTCTGCCCAGCAGGCAAGTTGATTTTATTAGATACTCCTGCCCAGCAGGCAAGTTGATTTTATTAGATACTCCTGCCCAGCAGGCAAGTTGATTTTATTCAGATACTCCTGCCCAGCAGGCAAGTTGATTATATTAGATACTCCTGCCCAGCAGGCAAGTTGATTTTTGTCAAATACTCCTGCCCGGCGGGCAAGTTGATTTTTGGTTCATTTGTCATTCCATGGCCACAAAAGATTTCCAAATCCCCCTCTTTCCCCCCCCCCCCTCCCCCCTTCCCCCACCCACACACCTTAGATATCATTTCGGGGGGAAATCTGATATCTTTTGACGGGAATCCCAAAACAGTGCGTCTTAATGTGAACAGAACGTAGAGACAATGAGTGGCAGCCTGGGCTAGAGCAGCCCTGGACATACATGGTACTTACTCTTGTGGCAGCGTTAGAGCAGCCCTGGACATACATAGTACTTACTCTTGTGGCAGCGTTAGAGCAACCCTGGACATACATAGTACTTACTCTTGTGGCAGCGTTAGAGCAACCCTGGACATACATAGTACTTACTCTTGTGGCAGCGTTAGAGCAACCCTGGACATACATAGTACTTACCCTTGTGACAGCGTTAGAGCAACCCTGGACATACATAGTACTTACTCTTGTGGCAGCGTTAGAGCAACCCTGGACATACATAGTACTTACCCTTGTGGCAGCGTTAGAGCAACCCTGGACATACATAGTACTTACTCTTGTGGCAGCGTTAGAGCAACCCTGGACATACATAGTACTTACTCTTGTGGCAGCGTTAGAGCAACCCTGGACATACATAGTACTTACTCTTGTGGCAGCGTTAGAGCAGCCCTAGACATACATAGTACTTACTCTTGTGGCAACGTTAGAACAACCCTGGACATACATAGTACTTACTCTTGTGGCAACGTTAGAGCAACCCTGGACATACATAGTACTTACTCTTGTGGCAACGTTAGAGCAACCCTGGACATACATAGTACTTACTCTTGTGGCAGCGTTAGAGCAGCCCTGGACATATATAGTACTTACTCTTGTGGCAACATTAGAGCAACCCTGGACATACATAGTACTTACTCTTGTGGCAGCGTTAGAGCAACCCTGGACATACATAGTACTTACTCTTGTGGCAGCGTTTCCAATATGAGATATGAGTCCTTGTTTACACCGACTAAATCACCCGGGTGAAGTTCTTCTGGGTCAACCAACCCAATCACTGGCAGGAAATATGTCTGCAATTGAAAGGAAAATTATATTTACTTTTGGAGAAGATCATTTAAAGATTGATAAGAGTCCTTAGAGAATGGAGTGATGGATAATTAATGGCTTGTCACAAAATGTCACGTCGTAAAGTTTTGAATTTGGCACGTCTCAAATGTCACATAATTTTGGCACCTTTTGCACAGAATGTCAAATCAGTTTTGCCTTAGTCACATTTGATTGGCACAGTTTCACACATCATGACCAGTGATACTCATAGAAAGGATCATTTGGTTATGTCCGTTTCATGAAAAATGAAATCCACCACTAAAATGCAACATCAAATTACCAATGAGTGTGAATGAAAGGGTTAAAAGATGTAACAAAATGTCAGACAAATTTTAGTACATCTGTTTATGTTCATTTTGTCACAAAATGTCACCATGTCACGGACACTCCATTTTCTGGTCCTTGTTTATCCAGACTAAATCACCTGGGTGAAGATTTATAGGGTCAACCAACCCAACCACCGGCAGGAAATATGTTTACAATTGACAGTATTTTTTTTTTTTTATTTCGGAGAAAGATCAGTTAAAGATGAATAGACAGACACAAGTCCTTAAATACACCAACGAAATCGCCTTGTCTACTAACTGTGGTGTAGCGGTTATCATACTTGTTTACTGACCACGAGGCCCTGGGTTCAAGCCTGGGCTGGGTAGACACGCCAGTGCACCACAGCTGGTTATCAAAGGCCGTGGACTTTGACTTGGTTGTCGATGTTATGTCTGTCCGTACGTCGTACCTGTGTTCTCGTCCAGGTCGTACTAAGCGTTTCGTGATAGCATTGTTACTATCATAACCGAATACGCAGGCGAATACATAAGCGAATCGCCTGGATGAAGCTGTATAGGGTCAACCCAATCACTGCCAGGAAATATGTATATAATTGACAGAAATATAATTTCAATATTAATAATAGCACTGTGTTCTAACAGAGCGCTGAATCCACACAAGTTGCATGTTCAACGTGCTGAAAATAGAACGAGGCAGCGGCCACAAACGGCGCACAAGCGCGACTTTTACCCTGCACTGATCCATTATGCAAGAGGCAGTAGCAAGGTGTCATTTTTTAAGCCTGCTTGCTGCGGGTTCTCATTTCAAGTGAACTAATCCTTCAAAGTAATGCAAATAAATACGGAAAATTCAGCCTTAAAATACCTGTCTGGTGGACGTCTTTATGACAGCACACTTTCCTTTTCTTTGTGAATCCAAATCTACATTAGCGCCCTCTGTCTCGGAATCTTCTGGTTCAACATCCAGCAGCTGTGAACAGTGAAAGTAAGAAATTAATTAATTGAATCCCCCATTCTACAAAAACCATGATACATATTTCAAAAAATATATCCTGAATAAAATCATTCTCCCTCTCTCTATCTCCTTCATTCCTCCACCCCCCAATTTTTTTTTCTGAATTTTTTATTCAAAATTGATTTTAAAAATATACAAAAAAAGTCAAAATATCAAAATAAATATGCAAATTTTAGGAAAATTAGGCCAATTTATTTTAGCTTGTATTTTTCTTGTAAATAATAAAAATGGATGATTTATTTACATGTTTAGAATTTTTTCTCAAATCAAAAACAATGAAAATAAACAAAGAAATAATTACCGCTGTAAACAACACCTAAAAAAAAACAAAGCCATGCATCCGGGGCGGTATTCGAACCTGGGGCGCCTCACGCAATAATCCCACACGTTACCACTAGACTACATTGCATATGCCTTACTGTGAGGATTTGTTTTCATACTTAAATATTGACATGAATAAAGAGGGGGTAGCTGCACTTTATGATTTCAATCAAAAGCATGTGAATGTTGGATCGATATGATTTTTCTTAATTTGGCAGTGCAATTTTCAATAAAAATATTCGGGACCATACCAAACTGATATGGAGGTAATTTGTATATCATTTGAAAGAACTCCTTTAATTCTTTCATATTCTAACTGTTTTTCTAAGAGCCTACTAAACTTAATTTTCAGGTTATAGCTTTCCCACAATATTGTAAAAAAAGATAATAATGGGTCATGATATAGGTCAAAATGTGACATGAACTAATTTGCATATTACAATTGTTCCTACTTCCAAAATAATCGTGAGTGGTATCATTGAAAAGAATGTTCATCTACATTTCATAAATTCTATCAAAAAATGCCACAAGTGCTTACCACAAGAGAGTACATAAACAAAAGTGTTGCAGTTTTGCTCACTGGGCTTGCATATTAAATGAGCTAATTTGCATAAATTTGCATATTCTAGTGTACAATCTTGTGGGCCACTGTGAACATCAAAGTATTACCTTTCAGTTATCATGTACTTGTAATGATAGCAAAGGAATGGAAAATGTGGAAAAGTTTCCCATAAATACAGATTTTAAATGGGAGGCTCATTTCAGGTCTAAGGTGAGTTGTATCACGATCAGATGCTTCAATTTTTCCCCAATTTTGGTCTCAAAAAGGCTAAAAATCATGAAAAGTTGCACAACTCTTGCCAAAAAAAGATATTGATGATACTGTAGGAGCAGTACAAATTTGACCAGAATTGGATGCATTGATGTCTTTGTAAGTTCCTCACAGGTTTTCAGGCAAAAGCAAGGTCTGGAAGTATGGTAAGCCTTTGAAGAAAAAAATAGTTTTTTGTTCAATTTTGTGCATTTTTTTTAAAGTTTCTTTATTTCAACCCATCTTTTTTTTCCAAAAAATTTCAACATAAGCCCCCATCAAAAAGTTACATTTTCCGAAAAAACTATTCGAGCCCTTTCAAATGATACCAGAATCAATGCTGTGGACCTATGTGACGAAGTAAAATCATTTTTGAAAAGTGCATGACAAATTGTGGCACTGATTGGGAAACGAAGGATTCAATCTGATATCTGCAATGTGTCATCTTTTTTAAGGCGCCGTTATCCATTTAATGAAGCCCTCGAAAAGTATAACCCCAAAGTTATGTCCATCTTGCTGACTCAGTACTCATATGACATTGGAAACAAGATGCAGTCCCAAGTATTTTGTTGACTATAATCTTCTCTTCCTTGTGATTGATTTTCTTTCTTGAACAAGTTTCTAAGGATGGCATCACCCCTCACTCCCCGCATATATTTTCTTCACCAACCCATTAACCCAGTACCTACCTCTATAATGTTGGAAACAAGATACAGGAGCATTTCCTTGACTATTATCTTCTCTTCCTTGCCTTTCATTTTCTTTCAGTTTCTGAGGGTCCCCCTTGCCTGCACATTTCCCTCCACCTTATTACCAAAACCATCCTCCCTCCCCTTTCCCACCCCAAATTACCCCCACCCCGACTTTGTACCTAGCTCTATAACATTGGTAACAAGATAAGGGAGTGTTTTGTTGACTTTGATCTTCTCGTCCTTGCGTTTAATATTCTTTCAGTTTCTGGGGTGCCATTACCCCTTGCCTGCACATTTCCCTCAACCATATTACCAAAGCCCCCTGCACCCCAACCCCCACCCCCTCCACGTATGACTATGTACCTACCTCTATAACATTGGAAACAAGATACGGGAGTGTTTTGTTGACTTTGATTTTCTCTTCATTCTCCTTGATTTTCTCTTTCTGTGCCTGTAGCTCGTGTTGGATCCTCAGAATCTCACTTTTCATGATCTAGATCAGAAATGAGCAAAAACATTATTTTAAAGCCTACAGTATGGTGGTAGAGGCAACAGCATACAGTATGGTGGTAGAGGCAACAGCATACAGTATGGTGGTAGAGGCAACAGTATACAGTGTGGTGGTAGAGGCAACAGTATACAGTGTGGTGGTAGAGGCAACAGTATACAGTATGGTGGTAGAGGCAACAGTATACAGTATGGTGGTAGAGGCAACAGTATACAGTATGGTGGTAGAGGCAACAGTATACAGTATGGTGGTAGAGGCAACAGTATACAGTGTGGTGGTAGAGGCAACAGTATACAGTATGGTGGTAGAGGCAACGGTATACAGTGTGGTGGTAGAGGCAACAGTATACAGTGTGGTGGTAGAGGGCATACAGTGTGGTGGTAGAGGCAACGGTATACAGTGTGATGGTAGAGGCAACAGTATACAGTGTGGTGGTAGAGGCAACAGTATCTGTATGGTGGTAGAGGCAACAGTATACAGTATGGTGGTAGAGGCAACAGTATACAGTATGGTGGTAGAGGCAACAGTATACAGTATGGTGGTAGAGGCAACATCTGCTAAGATGCTTTCAACTATTTGAACCCTTTCACTGCTAAAATACATAAGACTTAACTAAATGCAGGGGCTATTTTCATTTTTTCGCAAAACTGGTATAGGAGATAATCCACACTAAACTGTGAATACTGTGAAGGAGAAACGTTTGCAGATTACGGAAAAAAGTCTATGCTTGTTTGTAAAGAAATAGTTCCAAACTTGAACAACTTAAACTGTTATTTTTAAATATAAAACTCACACATCATAATTTCTTTCACCAATCAACCCATTTTCGTATCGTCACTCGCTGGTATTTTCAAAATACCAACATTTTCACAAAATTTTCAAAATACCAGGCAACCTTGGTGTTTTCTTATGTGGAACCTATGTTTGAAGATTTGTATAAAAAGTTTCAGCTGTTTGTGTTGTCAGTCATGCATCAGAGATTGAAACAAATCTAACATTAATCATCACTTTAAGACTATTTGCTATTGTTGAACAAACTTATTTATCACAACTGGAAAAAATTATACCGTTCTGGTGGTTATCAGTAACCAAGGGGAAAACAAGAATTTGAGGGACATTTCAGACTTCTTGGAGGTGCTGTGCTCAGGAGGTCTGCTCTTATTCGAGAAGTACCGAGTTTGATTCCCGTCGTGAGCACTGCATTGGGTCTTTGAGCAAGACACTTTACTCTACTTGCTTCAGTCCATTCAGGTGTAAAATGAGTACCAGCACTGCTGGGGAGTTAATCTGTGATGGACTGGTGTCCCTTCCAGGAGGAGTCATGTATTCTCATTCGCTTGCGCCATGAAAACCGGGAATAATCACCGGCCCAATGAGCCCATAATGACTCGGATGAATTTAGCTTAGTTTTCTTGAGTAAGCAACATTATTCATGGTAAATATGTGCTCCAAACATTTCTCCCTATAAAAAGTACATTAAGTACAAAAAAGGGAAGTATATAAAGATGTATTCACTACATTAATATTATTTCTGTTGCAATTTTTCATGGGAAGATTTTTAACACCTTTATTCTGAATCGTGAGAAATTGTATAAATAATTCTAAATCTGCTTAATATGATGAATTGAACTGAGTCTTTATATGAAACCATGAAGATCTGCTTGACCCTTACTCTACCACGCGGCAATATTATCGCCGTTTTGGGTGCCCCGTCTTTGGCCCCGCCTCCCGAGCGCATTTTCAAAAAAGTGCTGGTAGAGTAAGGGTTAATCAACCCGCGACATATGCGCCAACCCGAAAATATAGGCAGCATGATCCCGGTGGGCCGCCCAGCGGGTCCCGAAAGCGGAAGGGGCCCTACTTTTCTGCCTGCAAGACAGAGGACCCTTCAATAATCACGCCTTGATTAACCCTCATCTACCACGCGGCGATATTATCGCCGTTTTGGGTGCCCCGTCTTTGGCCCTGCCTCCCGAGCGCATTTTCAAAAAAGTGCTGGTAGAGTAAGGGTTAACTAGTGTTCCAACAATAATCGGTTTGCCAATCATATCAGGCCGATAATGGATGATTGACAGCAGGATTGGTGAAATGCCTGTGGATTGCCGATCCGATTATTGCAATTGCTTTTATTTATTATTTATTTCTCAAATGTTAAAACATGAAAAGCTCAGAAAAAAAAAGCAAATATATACTGTTAATGCAAAATAATTTTTTTCTTTTACCTTTCAACATGTCTTCCTCCTCATTATTATCTTACACATCCATGTTGATATAATTTTTCATCTATGATCAGCAGAACCGATTACAGTGTAATCATTGGAACACTGATTTTGTTCAATGGCTTGCTAAGGAATTTATCTCCCAATTTTTAAATTATTATCATCTTATACATCCATGTTGATATAATTAATTATCAATGATCACTAGCACTGCCCACGGCATGTTTATCACAATTAGTACTGGCATACAAAATAATCAGAAATCAGATCAGATCGGGCCAATCATAAGAAAATGTGATTGATCATCGGCAGAACTGATTACAGTGTAATCGTTGGAACACTATCCTTAACATACTAAGATAGTTGTTCATTTACTGTTCATTTACTGTTCATTTACTGTTCATTTACTGTTCATTTACTGTTCATTTACTGTTCATTCATCATGTTCATGCTTGTCCACTACTCTACTAGGCCTATTGAAAAGACAAAAGTTAAAACATTCACTAAATCTCAAGGGTATATGCACAGGTAGCAACCACTTTGCATAAATTACTACAGATGCCTTCCATAAACTCACCACACACACTTTCTTACAAAATCGATTCCAAAATGTAAAAAACCAGCTAATTTGTAGGTCTCCAAACGTTTGTTCATTACACATTGGTTTTTTCATGATGTAGAGGTAGGCCTTAAAGGTATATGGACAGGCAGAAACCACTTTGGATAAATTGATACAAATGCCCTTTATAAACACTCACCACAAACATTTTCTTACAAAATCGATCCCAAAATGTTAAAATTCTGGCTTATTTATAGATCTCCAAACGTGTACTCATTACGCATTCTTTTTTTATATTTATGACAAAATCTCTGCCTGTCCATATATCTTAAAAAAAAATCAAAGTAATGCAAAAAACAAATATGAAACTTTAATCCAGACCTTAATTTCATTGTCCAAAAGTCTTTTTCTACCGATGATCTCATCAGTGGACATTCGCAAAACTTCTTCCCCGACGGATTCCTGTGAAAGAGAAGATTCTAGAGGTTTACGAACAGAAACAAGAAGGTATCGAGGGTAGAATTTTTTAAATGCCACTGTTCTATGGAACAGTAAATTCTCAAATAATACTGTTCCGAATAGCATTTTACTGTTCAAATTTGTTGTTGATAACAAAAAAAATTCCTTTCTTCAAATTAGGCTTAATTTACAACTACTTTATTGATCAATATGCGCAAGTACACGTGTCAGTTATTAGTATCACATATACAGTACATTATGCGTCTTCCAGTTGTGTACAGTCATACACGTGCAAGCAGCCTTGCATGTACGTGCAAGCAGCCTTGCATACATGTACAAGCAGCCTTGCATGTACATGAACGATTAACTGTGCTGGCAATTGCAGGCAAAGTAAGAAAGGCTTTTTTTCTGCCTGAAAGAAATTCTTTTTATGATAATCTTGTCTAACAACATACTTTTTTTGCATCAGAAATCAAGTTATTGATCACTGATGCCACATGCTTGTGAAAAGAACACTGTTTCACTAAAACAGTGATGTTTGAAAATCCACTGTTCCTGCATAAAAAGCACTGTTCCTACAAAAAAATGTGGGCCCCACGATCTACAAAATGTGGGCCACGATCTACAAAATGTGCTCCACGATCTACAAAATGTGCTCCACGATCTACAAAATGTGCTCCACGATCTACAAAATGTGCTCCACGATCTACAAAATATGCTCCACGATCTACAAAATGTGCTCCATGACCTACAAAATGTGCTCCACGATCTACAAAATGTGCTCCACGATCTACAAAATGTGCCCCACGATCTACAAAATGTGCTCTACGACCTACAAAATGTGCTCCACGATCTACAAATGTGCCCCACGATCTACAAATGTGCCCCACGATCTACAAAAAGTGTGCCACGATCTACAAAATGTGCTCCAAGATCTACAAAATGAGCTCCACGATCTACAAAATGTGCTCCACGATCTATAAAATGTGCTCCACGATCTACAAAATGTGCTCCACGATCTACAAAATGTGCTCCACGATCTACAAAATGTGCGCCACGATCTACAAAATGTGCTCCATGATCTACAAAATGTGCTCCACGATCTACAAAATGTGCACCACGATCTACAAAATGTGCTCCACTATCTACAAAATGTGCCCCACGATCTACAAAATGTGCTCTACGACCTACAAAATGTGCTCCACGATCTACAAAATGTGCGCCACGATCTACAAAATGTGCGCCACGATCTACAAAATGTGCTCCAAGATCTACAAAATGTGCGCCACGATCTACAAAATGTGCTCCACGATCTACAAAATGTGCGCCACGATCTACAAAATGTGCTCCACGATCTACAAAATGTGCGCCACGATCTACAAAATATGCTCCACGATCTACAAAATGTGCTCCACGATCTACAAAATGTGCGCCACTATCTACAAAATGTATACCACGGTCTACAAAATGTGCACCCATGTGCGTCTAGGAAACGTGTATATATTCCTCTCTTTGAAATCTCAATTCTATCTCAAGTTATTCATGTTTGAAGTTGACACATGGGGGCTGCCAATTTGTTTAATTCTGTATTGAAAAATTGTGCAAGATGACATAATTTTTTCAATAGGGGCATAAGAAATTTAATGTATTTCTTTATAAATGTGATTAAAGTTTTCATTCCAAAATAATGTGACACAAACTTTTAACAGAATGTTTTGTTAATTTCATGTGTACACAAAAAATCCTTGACCTTTACATCATAATTTTTTTATCGTAACCTAGAAATCTTGAGGTACTTTATAAAGAAATACAAAGCTTTCCGACATTCTGCTGGGCTGATGACATCATAATCTGCATGTTCTTAAATCAAAATGGCTGCTCCCATAGTACTATTTAGTAGTTGAATTATTTTTTTAACAATTATAAAAATTGTATTAAATTGCTTAAGGGGGTACAGTATAAAATTTGGTCAGAACAATTTGTTATTTTTAGTTCTATCATATGAAATAAAGATTATGTCAGACTTTGTGTCCTTTAATTCTATCATCTAAAATAAGGATTATGTCAGACTTTATGTCTCCTTTAAGATGGTGAAGTTTGGTCGGTTGCATGTTATGGAAGAACCATACGTGCAGTGGGTCATTACTTGGTGGGTTGAAAGTGTATCAAACCCTGGATGTTCCATTTTGGGGTTTAAAAAATAAATAAAAAATGGTAGTCTTTGATTTATTGCTGATCAAAGTTTGAACACTTTTTAATTCATGCAAAATGTGTGATGTATAACTGGGCTGACAGCTTACACCCTTTATGTAATTCTTATCATTTCTTTCTTAAATCTTAAGGAATATTTCCCATGTGCGTCTAGGAAATGTGCATTCAAATTTGTCTTTGATAGTAGAAATAATTTTAAAAAATATTTAACAAAAGGCTTGAAGTTGCAATATGAAAAGTTTTCAGTATTTAGGCCATCCAGGTTTGGTTTGTTGATGTTTAACGGCACCGCAACAGTCAGAGTCAAATGTGCCATCAAGAACTTGACTTTTCTCAACTTTTTAAAGGAATATTCCCATGTTTTTTTTTGTAACCTTTCATAAGAAACAGAACAATTTTAAAAATAATTTAGTACAAACATCATGTTGATATGTTATTCCTACCAGGAGATATTCAAATTTAAATGTTCACAAAAAATGACAATAAACGATTAGGAAAAGGCTCAGTTTAACATCACAGCAAACATTCTCCCACAAAGTTTATTTATTCATTAAAATCAATCATCCTTTTTTTATTAGTAAAACCTGCTAGAAAATAAATTGATAGAAGTTCATTATTTATATACATTGTCAAATATACCCTATAATTTTTAAAGAAAGAAACAAAATCAATCAAAGTTGAGAATGGACTACTGTATGTAGGCCTAGCCAAACACTTAGTAGGCCTAGCCAAACACTTGATAAGCCTAGCCAAACACTTAGTAGGCCTGGCCAAACACTTAGTAGGCCTAGCCAAACACTTAGTAGGCCTAGCCAAACACTTAGTAGGCCTACCCCTGTAGACGCCATTGTAGGAATTTTGACCTATTCTTACAATTTTGATTTGTAGCAACGTTCAAAAATGTGTTTTTTTGGCTTTGCTCCGCCAAGCTACCTAAACAGAATATAAACCTTAACAGGCATATTAAACTTAGTTCGTGAATTCACGACGTCGGCACGACATCAGGTAAGCGGAAAGCAATTAAGAAAACTTCATTATTGTTTTGCCCTTTGTCATAGGCTATAGGCTACCAACAAAAATATATTGCATGCAACTGTTGCCATTTCCAGACCCCTAGCATTATTTAAAAGGGCAGGGTGCTAGACTTGTTAAGGGGCACATTAATGCACGCGAAGTGCTGCATCTTTACGGCATGGAGTCCAGGGGCTCAATCCCATGAAGAAGCTCTGGGATTTTAGCTATAATCATACCTCAGAATGAAACTATTCTGATTGATAAGGACCATTCATGAGCCAAACATGACAATTGCTTACTATGCTATTATTCTGTGTTCTGTATCCATGTAAGGTATTTCATTTATAAGGTTAATTAAGATTATTATTAAGTTTAAAAATACATTTTTTTTTTTTTAATGCTTTTTGTTTTCTATGAGGGACAGGGCGGATCCCAGGGGGAAAGGGCGGACCCTAGGGGGAAAGGGCGGACCCTAGGGGGAAAGGGCGGACCCTAGGGGGAAAGGGCGGACCCCAGCGGGGCAGCCCCTGTAAAACAGCAAGGCTAGGGGTCTGATTTCCAGTAAAATGTTTTTGAAATGCAAACAAAACTAGGTTTGTTTTCTCCTTTGAAGCTGGTCTCCACACGTAAATTTCGTTCTGTTCATTGTTTTTCATCAGCCATCGGCCTAGGCTACCCAAATTCAGAAATAAGAATATAAATTCACGGCAACTGCGCAATACTTTTTCGGCCCAACATTCAGTAACCTTACACAATAAAAATAATGTCAATCATTTCATCAGCACTCACATAACAATACCCTACAGCTACATTATACCGGCCTGCAGCTTGTTCGGGAGTTAAAAAAATCAATTCATAATGTTGAATTTGTCGATTGTGAAGTGTGAAGTGTGAAATACACACACAGAGCCTAGTGTTATAATATCTGCACACAGCCTAAAGTATGCTAAATCACAAAGAGGCCGAATTACCTAGTACATAAAGTAAAGAAGAATGATACAGAGATAAAGCACGAAAAGTGGTAATATTGTCTAAGGCTAAAACGTACATCGCCATCTTCCCAAATAGATTTGTCCTCGAGTTTGGTAGTCATCCCGGTTCTCGTTTGTTGAAACTTGAAATGAATTCCGTGTTCTAAAAAATGACTTCGCAAATCACACTGTTTCTGTGGTGGCACTAAACCAATCCTGTTTGATCCTACTAAAACACGCCCAAACCCATCCGAGCACTTCTCGAGAAGAAAAGAACACGCCCGGAAGACTGGAAGACAAAACACGCCCGGAGTTGCAATAAACATGCCCAGAGCAAACCTATCGCCCAGGTCCCTTGCCCTATATATGCTCTTATACCTCTATTCTTCTATCTTAATAGAAAAACAATTAAAAGGCAGTGTGTTTCACTTTCATGATAGGCTTGCAACTCTTCACCATTTTATTTTGTATCTTCATGCTGAAAATAGCAATGTAATTTCTTTAATATCCAGCAACAAAAGAGTATTAACACTTTTACAACAATTTGAATAAATAAACATTCGTTACTTACATAAGATTAACAATATTGTATTTAATTTTTTTTTTATTTGTAAACCATGGTGTACAACTTGTTGGAAGATTAAAAAACATCATTTAAGCACAAAATTAAATAATTATACAAAAAAACACCTCAAAGTCCTATTTGGTCCAGAAGTATTCCTAGCGTTATGACAACCTATATACTTGTAATTGTTGCAATGACGTCATGAAGAAGCAGCACTCTAATGACGCCATCGCAACATTTCTTTGGTTTGCAGCAAATTGTCGGGCATTTAAACTGTCATGACTGTAATGGGGGTAGAAAATTTCATCGTTTGTACATCTCATCGGAGGAAAATAACAAAACTGTGGCTTATAAACGAAGAAAGGAGTCTCCGGCAAATGTGAGTTGAGTAAAAAAACTGTAATTAAGATTCGCGAGTAATCAAAAATAGGAATTTTCATATACGGTTCGAAAGTCGCGGTAGGAGGTGACCTAACTTGTTATATATATAGTATATGTAGTAAGTATATAGGTTGCCATAGGTTGCTATAGGTTGCTAGGAACACCTGTGGTCTGATCAGGGACAGACCCAGGATTTTCCAAAAGTGTGTGAGTGTAAGGGGGGGGGGGAGGTACAAGGGCAAGTCATGTATGGCTTTAGTGTTAGAAGTATATTGGTGAAATTCCGAAGGGGATGTCCGGACCCTGGAACTCCCCCTCCTTCCCCCTCCTTCCCCCTCTTCCTCTCTGGATCAGCCCTTACTGGTGTGCCTTTGTTCCAAGGTCATTAAATTAAGTTCTGCTAATCTCTCTTCATACGTCTTCTTCTTCATCCCCGGAATCAACTTAGTCAATCTGTCTTTGTACCCTCACCAACAAATTAATGTCCTTCCTCAGGTATGGTACGTCTTCATATCGCATAACCCAAATGCGGTCTCACCAATGATTTTTACAATTGTAACTTAATGTAACCTTTCTGTCAAAGATGACAAAATTGCGCTTGATTGCCATTTGTTCTAAATTCCTTGACGGATTCTGCATATTGTTTCTTAAATTGTATAGATGCACTCACATATACACCAAGCCTTTCTCTTCCTTCTATGTTTGCAAAATTTTACCGTCCATAAAATATTGATACTTTGGTCTGTTGGATATGAAATGAACCACGTACTGACGTATGGGCACTTTTAATAATAGGTTCAAATTTTGTAGAAGTTTTTTTTTTTAACAAAAACTTGTCGGCCTAAGCCTATAGTCAAGCAACTTTCCATATAAATTCCTTTTAAATTCCTACAAAAATTGCTCAAAATTAAAATATATCATTTAAAAATTAAAGATTTTTTTATGTAAAACATAATAGGCCTACAGTACATCGGTCGTGTTCATAATAGCAACCAGCTGTCGTCATTCCTGGTACATTGCCACAAACTTTTATTGCAGGCCAGGAAACAGATGTGAATGGATTTATCTCACATTTTTTAAGGGTGACATTACCAGGGGTGGGAGAGTTTGGAGAGAAAAAAGAACCAAAATGCAACAAATTTCGAGGGCTGGTTTGCTATGAAGTTTGATACAGAATACCTTTATAACGTTACACGGTTTTTCCCCATCCAAGTAGAGTTGGCCTCCCTCTTTAAAAGAGTGAGCAGGTTGCAGTGGCGTAGCCAGCATCAATAAAGTGAGGTCTAAGAAAGTCCTAGAACTCCCCCTCAGCCCCTTCCCAAGACGAAGTGTTTAATTTCAGTCCACTTCTGAAGGCAATTTTGTATTGTTTATTTATCAAAACAGATGTTAAAAAATTGAGCTTTACTGATTGGACAAGGTTTGTTATATCAGTATATGTAAATTTACCAACGAAGTACCCACTATCATTCTAAACTCTAGCTCATTAAGGCCTCATGACTATTCATACCCAAGTGCCTTGTCAGGAGTTATGATGCTGTCTAGTAATTATGACTGTTTACTATTCACGACCATGTGTTTGTGTGGAAGATGCGGTGAAGCAGAAATTTCTGTTAACGATCAAAATTGATGTAAATTTTAGTTTTACGTGTTGTGTTGTGAAATATGACCACATGTGATGGAGGCGTCAACTTGATTCATGAAGGTATCAACTTATATCATGAAGGTATCAACTTATATGGTGAAGGTATCAACTTATATGGTGAAGGTATCAACTTATATGGTGAAGGATCAACTTATATAATGGAGGTATCAACTTATATAATGGAGGTATCAACTTATATCATGAAGGTATCAACTTATCTCATGATGGTATCAACTTATATCATTAAGGTATCAACTTATATCATGAAGGTATCAACTTATATTATCAAGTTAACTTATATGGTGAATTATCAACTTATATGGTGAAGGTATCAACTTATATCTTAAAAGTAACAACTTATATCATGAAAGTTTCAACTTGTTTATCAATTTATTTGATGATGGTACTAAGTGATTTGATTTTTATATCATTATTCACTTCGTAATAGAAGAAATTTGAAAAATGATAAAATTTGGTCCAGCTAGGTACGTCACTTTTGACTAAACTGAACAAGTACCCGACACAGCGCTCATGACGGGAATCGAACCTAGTATCTTTCGAATACAAGCATGACTCCTTAAACGCTGAGTTACTGCTAACTCTGTAGCTAAATATTTCAGGGGTCCATTGCATTGTTAACATCTAAACCAGGCAACCATTAGTCGCCCAGTTAAGAATTTTGGTCGCCCAGTTAACAAAAATTTAAGACACTGAGCAAACAAGTTTCTTTCTTTTTTTGCCTTGATCTTGATTTCTGTATTATATTTACAAAAAACTGGTGTCCTCATTTGTAAATGTGCCAAAGTAACTTTATTTGTAGTTTGATCTCTTTCTCTACATGAACATTGTCACAACTTCATTTTAGTCAGAACTGACGTACCTGGACCATCCGGATCGGATTTCGACATGTGGAGGCCCATGGGCAACTTCAGGAGTGGAAGCCCACACTACTTTAATGACCGCCGTCCTGGGGAGGGGCCTAAGGGGAAGGGTGTAACCCTTTGGAAATTTTTGGAATATTAAGGGTGCTTAGATGCAAAAGGGTGCAGTATTTTGTGATTTTTGAAGTATGATTTTGATTGATGGTACGTGCGTGTTGTTCAGGTCAACCTACATTTTCCCTTACAGGATTTTTTTTATGAAATATGTGGAGGCCCCTGGTTGTGGAGGCCCATGGGCAACTGCCCACGTTGCGCATTGCTTAATCCGGCACTGTGGACCATATTTCATCTCCCGAGCTAATAATTTCTACAAGACTAACAGATTTGTTGAATTATACTTTTTCTTGAATCATGATCATTTTTCAAGTGATTATTTTCAGTGAAAAGATACAAGTATAGGTAAAAATATACAAACAACATATTAGCTATATACGGGGCGATCTCCTCCACCTTCACATACCTGGAATTTTAAAGAAAATTCTGGCCAGGTGTTTGCAGTGGCGTATTTAGTGGGGGATCAAGAGCGACAACTTGCACCCCTGGCGAAATTCTGTATGTAAAATGTTGGTATACCAGAACACAAAATCTTATAGTATATATTCGGGAAATTAACTGTAAAATATTTATATATAAAGGTTGAATATCGCCCCAATTTCTTGAACTTTCGGAAAATTTTCTTCGTTTCATTTTTGGGCACTTTTTTCAATGTTCGGGGAATTGTTTTCAATTTTGGGGAAATTTCCTTCATTTTTGGAAAATTTTGTCCAAATTTTCAGTAATTTTACGAAGATTTCTAATAAATTTTACAAAAAATTCCTTCCAATAAGTCTACCAAAATTTCCATTAGTTTCGCAACATTTACAATAATTACCAAAATGTCCAATAATCTTACCAAAATGTATAATTATAATTTTACCAAGATTTCCTATTTCTTTTCTTCTTTCAATTTTATGTTAATACTTAACAGCAAATTGTACCTCCCAACCAAGGAGAAAGCATGCCGGGGAAGGTAAAATCTTACCAAGGGCAGCCTACCCTCGCCCTCTCACAGCTTACCACACCCCTCGATATAGCATGTTTTCGATAATTACCGTTTGTCCCTTCCAGCACTAAAAGCTGAATAGGCCACTAGGTGTTTTACGTCCTTTTTCTACCAACAAACTGCTAATTTGTTTTCCTCAAATACAGATATACCTTTCCGAAATACATATTCATGTTCTGCATAAATGAGAAAATTTGGAGCGATGCATGACTCAGAAATTTTAATGTAGTTGGACCTGCCTCTTCCCTAATCGATTCT
Source organism: Chiridota heheva (assembly GCA_020152595.1). Lineage (NCBI taxonomy): Eukaryota > Metazoa > Echinodermata > Holothuroidea > Apodida > Chiridotidae > Chiridota > Chiridota heheva. The sequence continues at coordinate 162,547 of JAIGNY010004118.1, forward strand.
AAATATCCTTTTCCATGTCATATCAAATATGTTTGAGCAGGGCCAAAATTCCGGAGAACAGGACCCTCCCCCAGGGACCCTCCCCCTTCCCCTCCCACAGGGACACACACACACACACAGACGCACTCGTGTTTACATACTTTCCCGAAGGATAAGAAAATATATACATTTTTAAAAACACTGCCCCTACTTCGTGAAAAGTTTGACTTCGCCCGCACCCCCTCCCCCATTCCCCACACCCACCAACCCTTCCAAACACACATGAGAATCAAGTTATATTTTAGGATCACTTTGTTCAGGTGTGACGTCACTTTCTATATCCTCTACTGATATTGTGTTTGTTCCTGCGCATGACCTTTCTGGTTGTCTATTGATTGCCTGACAGCTTCCGTGTCGTCATCGATTTCTGCATCAAGTAGTTTCCAAACATGGACATTAATCCTCTGTGCCTTCATCAGGTTTTGTAGTCTTTTTGCAGTCGCTTCATGCTGATTCTTTTGCCTCCATAATTGCAGTAATTCAAAACATATTTTGACAGAACTTCCGTAATTAAGGAGGCTGGTTTGAGCAGCTTTAATGTTAGCGTACGACAAACCAAGACCGTGGATGCAAAAACCCATCCATTCTTCACCGGGTAAATGCTCCGAAAGTTGTTGAAGGAGGCCATCTGTTGGATAAGATGTTAAAAAGTTCTTATAAATTGCAGGATCGGCGAAGTGTTCGACATAAGGGGTGGAGGTAAGAGACCATGCATGTGACATGTGATACAAATGTTTGGGGGTAACTATATGTCTGGAATATTTATATAACGAGATAACGCAAGTTCACCTAAAATTATTGGAGGGACTAATAAGGTCGAGTAACGTGGAAGCACATGTTCAAGTGAAATTATGGTAGTCTGCAAGACCCCATCCTCAGGCTCCGCCGCCCTATAATGGCAATATCATGATGACACGTGTGATCATTTACAATTCACAATAAAACCGAGGGGAAGGAAGAAGGGGGTGATGAGGGAACATTAAAGGGGTGCTGAGGGATTGGACGGATATGGGAAGGGACGCAAGGTGGAAGGGGTTTGCATGGGGATGGGAAGAGACACGGTGGAAGGGTGGTGCGGGTAAACGTGATTCATATACGGTGATTCACATGTTTCTCCTCTACGTAGAGTCCCTCAGGTCTGGCAAAACTAAATGGGTCTCCAATAACTGAAAAGCAAAATTCAAATCAATGTTATTAATTCAAGAGCGAGGAACGGCCCAACCTCCTAGACGTCCAGCGGTGTAACTACGGGGGCAGGGGAAGCCCGTCCTTCGGACCGGGTTCTATAAAACCTATACTATTATACCTATATATATCGTAAACATCCGCAGGGCCACACTCGCCCCGGCCCGTAGGTTCCTAGCTACACCACTGTAGACGTCCCCTGAAGACAACAATTTAAAACAGAAAATCTCGGAGGAAGAAGTTGGTATACAATTAAACTGCCTTATTAGCCATCTGCCTACCATCTGGTCATCAATAGTTGCTGCTTATCGGGAAATATGCTTCTATTTTAAGAAAATGTTCTTAAAATTTTAAGATTTTATAATTTCCAGAAAATTTCTGCAATTTCTGGAAAATGTTCTTCAATTTGCTGGATATTTCTTCAATTTCCAGGAATTTTCAGCAATTTCCCAGAAAATTCTGCAATTTGCGGGAAATCTCCTTTTATTTTCGGGAAATGTATATTTACCAATCAGTTGCAGACCCATGGGGCCCGAGTTTGAGGTGAAGACTATGGTGTTTGAGTTGAAGTTATACAGCAATAGTCCCCCCGTGCCCGAGTTCCAGATCGTTGTACCAGATTCCATTCTGAGTTCAAGTTCCTGGTGTCCGAGTTCGAGCCCGTGGTACCAGTGCCCAAGGCCGGGAGTCCATGTGCCTGAGTTCGAGGTGCATGATTCCCAGCCCCTCCAGGTTGTCAGTCCCTGAGTCAAGCCTGAATGTCTGACGAACGGCCCAAGTTCGAGTCCTTTATACCTCAGTGCTCGTTCGGTAAATCAGAAATCGATTCCGATCCGGCCCAGAATCCGACAAGACTGACATAAAAATATAAAGACTGAGTTAATGCCTCACCAGAAACGGTACTTGTGTTGGACGCCATGTGGATGCCTCTGTTGGACAATGTGTTGGTTATAAAGCCTTTGGATAAAATGAAAATAAAAACTGATGGAAACAATGTCACGCGAAATGAGCAATGGAGTAACGGCTATTGTATCATAACACTGGCGCTGGAGAGCGTGGGACGGGTATACTCCAATTCAAACATCCCACGTGTATGCTTAGAAGTAGGGGGCCATAATAAGCCGAAGGTGACACACAGTTAGAAATTAATAGGACAAGCAGTTGGAAATGCAGTTGGTAGATTGTGGGGAGGGGACAGCATCACTAAAATCTGTTCATTTGTATACGTCATTTGAATAACATTAAATCATGGGCATGCATTCCTTGCAGCAGTGGCGCTATATCCATGCAGAGGACATGCATTTTTGAGGCATCGTATCCGGATTATACATATATATATTTATATATATTATATTTATATATATATATATATATATATATATATATATATATATATATATATATATATATATATATATATATATATATATATATATATATATATATATATATATATATATATATATATATATATATATATATATATATATATATATACTTTTTAAATGTTCAAGACACGGAGATTATACAGGAGAGAACTGGCCAAACCATTCCACCGATATACCAAGGAGCTTCTTGGATACACGTGATCCAGGCGGCAGGACCGGTCTTCAATTTTGAAGTGAAGACCTGCCGACATTAAATTTATTTACACCATGATTATTCAAAATGTAGGGTCGTACTATTAAGCTATTCCCTCATCAACACAATCTCCTTTGGAAAAACGGTGGAAGTGGAGCCACGGGACTCATTTCCCTACCTCTCACAAAGATCATCGATTTTCCAATTCGCTCAAAACCGGCGAGAAATATGGAGGGAGAGGGGTAGGTGTATATTTCCTAAAAGCGACGCCATTGGGATGACTAAGGGACTCATCCCCTACTTCTTGCCAAACTACAATGATCATGAATTTCAAATTCATTAAAGGAAAGGTATCGTTCCATCAATAAATTCAGAAGAGAACGCCGCCGTGATGGTAACGTCACTTCCGGTTTTCAATTTCCTTATTGATTGCGAAAATCTGTGATGATATCGATAACACATTAGACCCTATAAGGTTGATGTATGATTGATAACATCGCAGATTTCACGCAATCAATAAGAAAAATATCAAACCGGAAGTGACGTTAACAGTACGATGGCGTTCACCTGTTCTCTTCTAAATATACTATGGGACGATACCGTCCTTTAATGTAGCGTCAAATTTAACACTTTAATATAGAGTTAAATTTAACGCCAATCTCAAAGGGAAATTAAATTAAATGATCATTGTCAGTCTATACTAAAATAATAAGCTTTAAGTGGTGTGAAAATGACTGAAAGAACAAACCTTTCGGAATTCAATGGAAGATTATTGGCTTTCTTTCTGTATTTATCAAACTGTGCTAAGTATAGCCCGATGTCCGTCATACACTGTAATATTTAATGGAGGATATAACACAACATCATGCATAGAAATGTGTGATGTTAATTTCCAGAGTGCTTAAAATAAATGTAGTTATTGATCTGTTGATATTAAAAGTACAAAGTACAGCGTTTAATGCATTAAAAGTAACGTTGCCACTGTATACCAAACTTCATCAATCATTGGTTTCAGGATTCGCGCCCTCTATTTTAGCCTAATGAAATTTTTACGATAACTCCGAAGTCGGAAAAAAACCGAACATTTAAGTCATTATTTTTGATAAAAAACTAGCAATTGAACACAAAAATAATCCACTCACATTATAAAAATGATGATAATGTATCAAAATTGAGTAACGATGGCTTGTTTTGTGTTCGGTTGGATGAAATATCGGCCGATTTTGTAACGCTACTTTTCGGTCAACTCGCTGGTCTGTTGACCAGCTTGCTATGCAATAGTGTGTGGTTATACTAAAGCGGGGAAAACCCTATTAGCAAAAGCGATTTTGTTACCAATCCAATATAAAGAAATGCAAAAAGCAATTCTCAACTGCGATAAATATTTAAATAATTGATAAAAATTGAGGTTTTTATAATTTTTTTGTAGGCAAAAGAATTTAAATCGGGCATATAGAACTAAGAAGTACATTTTCTCACCTTTCCAAATATGTATAACTTAGATTGGTTTCGGTCGGTTTCGCTTCTGTAATTTGGGTGAAAGTTTGTGAGTATTATCATATTTAAGTAGCGTAACTAGTATATAGGGGCCTATGTTTGTTAATATGTAAATAAAGCGGGGTAGTGCAAAATAGTTTATAATTTGATACTTTAACTTAGTAATGTGATTTAATTGATTGTATGATATCTTTATAGAACGAAACCACGCTAAACTCACTGTGTAACTTGTGTAGGCCATACACAGTGAGTATAATGATGGCCTAGCCTAACGTTACGAAATGATAGGCATACAACGTTAGGCTACCCTAGCTTTGCTTTTTCATAATTTTTACAACTTTCGAATTTAGTGTTACACCTAATGCACTTTGTTAGGAGTAATTAATAATCATCACTTTGTTAGGTGTAATTAATAATCATTTTCTTTTATTTGTCGTTATAATTTATGTGTCATTTTTAAACAATAATACAAAAGGTCAACCCTAGGCCCCGGTTCCCCTGCAGTATGTCTAACACTACCCCAGAAAGAGGGGGAAGCCTAGGCCCCTATTGTGAAAGTGCTGGGGTGAAAAAGGAAGATGTTTTAGATTGTGTTGTGGCTGGGGGGAAATGGGAGGGTCGTGTTTTCGAAATCAATACGGGGATGGTTCTGGAATTTTGGGAATTTTTGGGTTTTTTTTTTTAAAGGTAAAATTTTGCGTGAAAAAGTAGAGGGGATTATTTCAATTGTTTGTCAGTTAGGGGGGTATGATGTGGGTCTTGTAAAATTTGATAGCTTCCGGTCAAAATTAGACAGAATTATTAGAAAACAAAAAAAGCTGTGGGGGAAAAGAAATTCAAAGGGAGGGCAAAAAAAAATTGATGACTTTTTGGGTGGCCTTTTTTTTCCTTTTTCAACCCAGCAAGTGGGTGGTGAACTGGGACCCAGTGGTGAACCGGGACCCAGTGGTGAACCGGGACCCAGTGGTGAACCGGGACCCAGTGGTGACCGGGACCCAGTGGTGAACGGGACCCAGTGGTGAACCGGGACCCAGTGGTGAACCGGGACCCAGTGGTGAACCGGGACCCAGTGGTGAACCGGGACCCAGTGGTGAACCGGGACCCAGTGGTGAACCGGGACCCAGTGGTGAACCGGGACCCAGTGGTGAACCGGGACCCAGTGGTGAACCGGGACCCAGTGGTGAACCGGGACCCAGTGGTGAACCGGGACCCAGTGGTGAACCGGGACCCAGTGGTGAACGGGACCCAGTGGTGAACCGGGACCCAGTGGTGAACCGGGACCCAGTGGTGAACGGGACCCAGTGGTGAACCGGGACCCAGTGGTGAACCGGGACCCAGTGGTGAACCGGGACCCAGTGGTGAACGGGACCCAGTGGTGAACCGGGACCCAGTGGTGAACCGGGACCCAGTGGTGAACCGGGACCCAGTGGTGAACGGGACCCAGTGGTGAACGGGACCCAGTGGTGAACCGGGACCCAGTGGTGAACCGGGACCCAGTGGTGAACCGGGACCCAGTGGTGAACCGGGACCCAGTGGTGAACCGGGACCCAGTGGTGAACCGGGACCCAGTGGTGAACCGGTACCCAGTGGTGAACCGGGACCCAGTGTTGACCTGCCATTAATAGCTCCTTCCTCTGAGTGTCCCCTGGAGATTGCAAAGCTGCAGGAGAATTTGCTTTTGAAAAACGAACTTGTGGAGGAGCTGGGAGAGGACAGGAAAATGTATCTGGATGCAACCCTCCAGCTCCGGGCAGAAAAACACAAGTTAAAAGAGAAATTAGAGGTGAAAACAAGAACATTAATAAATCAAAGTAGAAGAGATAAAAGGAAAAGAGATGCTCTATCGAAAGAGTTACAGAAGAAAGAGGAGGAAATAAAAGGTTTGGTGAAAAGTGTTCACGAAAAAGAAAAATGTTTGGCGGAAACAGTGCAAAAAAATGAAAATACTGTGAAAGAAAAAAATATCGCAATTAAGGAAGCAGAAGATAAATTAAAAATCGAATTATGGAAATGCCAACATGAAATTAAATTGTTAAATGAAAAGAACGCCAAGCTCATGAATGAAAAAAGAAGATTAAGAAAAAGAGAGATCTATTTGGAAAAAAAATGTTCGGAAATTGATCGTAATAAAAAAAAAAAAAAAGACAAAAAAGGAGAATGAAGATCTAAAACAACTAAATGCTTGGCTAGAGAATGAACTTTGCACTCTTCAGGAGAACTTGGAGGACTTGGAAAGCGAAGATGGCGAAAGAATAAAATCATTTTTAGGGGCAAAGGATGTAATCAGTTTCAAAAATGGTCGTTACACTGATGATATAAGGGCACTGTATCAGGACCTGATGATTAAAAATGTTGGTGCCCATAATGTGGAGTTTGTTATCAGGTCTGTCATTAAACATCTTTCAGGCGTATCTGATATCAGACTCCCAGGCAAAACATTTGCCAAGTGCATGTTTCTTGAAGCCCGAGCACTTGCACAGTTGCAATGTCTTGAGAAGGTCATCAAGGCTTCAGATGACGATGATGCTGTCACCCTATGTACCGATGGTACTTCTAAATGGGGTCGGAAATATGGTACATATGATGTCAGCTTCTCTGATGGGACTGTGCAAGTGATCGGGCTCCGAGATATGTCATCAGGTTCTGCTGATTGCACCATTGAAGTCTTAAAAGAGGTAGTGTCTGATCTTTCTCATCATCAGTCTGGTGAGTCTCCTTCTCTCTCTGCAGCCAAAGTTATTACTGCCATTAAAAACACCATGAGTGATAGGCATTCTGCAGAGAAAAAAGGACACAGACTCCTTCAGGATTATAGGACCTCTGTCCTACCCTTAGTCAAAAGGAGTTTCAATGAAATGACTGATGAGGAGAAAGTTCAAGTAAGCAGGATGAATGACTTTTACTGCGGACTTCACTTTGTTGTTGGTCTCGCAGATCAGACAGCTAGCTGCCTAAAACTCTTGGAAAAAAATATTCATGGTTCTCAGAGAGTAGGTAGCCAGGCACTTCCAGGTATTTTAACAAGAGGGAGTGAAGCTGGAACTGTGCGGCTGATTCGACTTGTGTGCAAAAGTATTCAGCAGCGGGCCTGTGAGAAGTCAGGAAAGCCAATAGATTTCCTGGCTTTTCTCAGGTCCAGTGGTGTGGAAAAAGATGTTCCTCTTGCTCCATTTAAAGGAAACAGGTTTAACATTATTTTCCACAATGCTGCAGGAGTTTTTTATCTATATCAAGAACTCCTGGACTTTTTCACGCAAGTCGAAAAAGATAACCAGCTGATGAAAGTCGTTCATGCTGATTTACAGGTTGCCTCTTTTAAGTCTGGGTGTAGGGCCCTTGGCATTATTAACAAAACTATCACCTCACCATTATGGAGATCTTTGAATGAGAAGGATGCAGAGGGAAAGAGAAAGCATGTGAAGAGAATGAGTGACAGGTACCAGAGGTTCATGGAGTGTTGTGGTAAGTGGGCGAAAGATGCTACAGAGTTGATGAAAGGAGAGGAGATGTTTGTTGATATTGATACAAAGAAGGATGCTGTTTATGATTGTTTGTTTTCGGAGTGTGAGAAGGATGTGATGTGTAAATCTATTTTGGAAACTTTGTGTGCATCATTTGTTATTTTGGGGCAGAGAATGTTGGCAGATCACCTTGTCGGAGGGAAGCATGCCGTGATGAATGATGAAATGGTGAAGGAGACAAAGAGTGTGCCCGAGACGAATGTGTGTTGTGAGAGAGACTTCGGAATGTTGGACCGTTTAATGCGAGAGAAGCCAAATGCGCTTACCATTGCCTTGGAAGGTATGATTATGTGTGCTGAGAATGGTATGGGTGAATGGAGAGACAGTTTAGATGAAGAAAAGAGGAAGGAGTACATGGAGATTGCGAGAAAGTCAGTAAAGGAACAGAAGAGGAAGTTTTATGAGAGGCGAGAGAGAATTTGTGAAATGAAAGCAAAACAGTGGAAAGAGAAATGTGAGAAGGCTGCAGAACGACTAATCCGTGAGCAAGAGAGGAATGAGAAATTGACAAATGAGCTGGTTGGGGATGGGGGGTTGTGGATTAGTGAGAAAGAAATGAAGGAAAGGTTGAAAGATAAAAGTGAAAAAGATAAATTGGTAAGTCTTAGAATTCAGTTAAGATTTAGAAAGTGGGTGTTAAAGATGAAAAACGAGGAGGGAATTTTAAATTTGTCTAAAACAGGCAAACATTTATCTGCAAGTGAATTAACAGAAAATATGACAAAGTTGTTTTTAATCAGTGGTGGGAAAGGAGAAAAGAATGTAGATGTTGAGTATAGTGTTGTAAATGAAGAGGAAAGAATAGTTAAGGAGGGTTCTCAGAAAAGACTGCAAAAATTGCAGCCTCCAAAGAAAAAAAGGAGTGTTGATATCAATTCTGTTAAGAATTTGGATTGTAAATTGGTAAGGCATTTGACAACTGATGAGACAAATGGTGAAAAGTGGTATGGAGGGGTAGTTAAAAAGAGGGGAAGTAGATATTTTATCCGGTATGATGGTGATGAGGAGAATGAATGGGAGTTTTCAGAGAAAGAATTTGTGGAAGACTTGGAGAGAGGAGATCTTGTAGAAATGAAGGTGAGAGCTGAAGATTTTGTGGGAAGAAGAGTGAAGCATTTGTGGATGAGTAAGGATGGTGAAGAGATGTGGTGGGGTGGGCGTGTGATTGATGTTGGTGAAAGGAGTGATGATTGTGTTGTAGAGTACGATCCAATTGGATGGAATGAAGATGAGGAAGATGATGACGAGTATGATTCAGAGAGTTTCGAAATTTTGACGGTCCCATTGGTAAGAGATTATAAAAATGGTGAGGTGATAGTATTGTTTTGATTATGTATATTTTTGTTCATTTGTGTTCATTATTTTTCACAAGTGATTACATTCTTTGCTCGTAACTTATTTTAATACGGGGCTGTGGTTATGATTTTTTTTCATGACTATTTTATTTATTTTTTATATTGTCAACGTAATAGTTTCACAACTCATTCCATACTGTGGTGCTTATTTTGCCAAAGTACTTAACATGCCAAAGAAAAGCCTTTTTATAATTCCTGTAGTCTTTCACAGGCAGCTTTTTACATTTTGTATCTAATAAAGTCTTAGTAAATTTTATCAGTTGTATAAACAAGTTATATAAAGTGTTGTTTTCAGTACTCTAAAGAGCATTGGTTGCTTGCCAGTTGCCTGTTTTACTATAGTTGTGTATTCACACCTTTACAGTATTTTATGCCATTTTGTGCAGTTTTGTTGTATTTCAGGTTAAAAGCTACTGTATATTATACAGTATTTGTAAATATTACAGAAGTCACCTTGATTGTTTATACCTTGATAAAGTAACAGAAGGTTGAACAATTTTGAAATACTCATTTGCTCTAATAATTAAAGAATCACAGAATTTATTGTCTGTTCTCAGTTTTGGTAACAAGGGAAAAAGAATACATGTTTCCATATAGCTTACACATTAATTTTCATGTGCTTGTTCTGACACTGCCATGGCTGATGTGAAATAGTTTTAAATGCCATACAATCTTAGTGTATGATTACTTGTTTTAATTATCAATAATCATGAAGAATTAAAAGCTGTCTCATTACTTTGAGTTTTGCATAAGTGAAATGTTGTAGTAGTCTGTATACTTCATTTAATTATAGTTAACAATTATTCCCATGGTTCAAACTTATTTGAAATGTGCAAAAAATAATTGCATTTTATCTTTGTGGAACTTTTACAAGATGCACGATCTCTTATTCAGCAAATGCAAAGTAATGCTGAGCACTTTCTGCAAGTGCATATTGAACAGAACTGTACCACAATATGCTGAATGTTATGTATTGAGCCCACAGATCTCGTAAGAGTGACTGAAATGTTTGTATAATGTTTGTCCTTATTGTCAAGATTGGGTTGGGGTGAAGTTCGTCTTCAGATCTTGGTTTTGAACATGTTTTTGTATTAATGTTTGTCTTTATTGTCAAGATTGGGTGGGGGTGAAGTACCTCTTCAGATCTTGGTTTTGAGCATGTTTTTGTATTAATGTTTGTGCTCATTGTCAAGATTGGGTGGGGGTGAAGTTCGTCTTCAGATCTTGGTTTTGAACATGTTTTTGTATTAATGTTTGTCTTTATTGTCAAGATTGGGTGGGGGTGAAGTACCTCTTCAGATCTTGGTTTTGAGCATGTTTTTGTATTAATGTTTGTGCTCATTGTCAAGATTGGGTGGGGTGAAATTCGTCTTCAGATCTTGGTTTTGAACATGTTTTTGTAATTTGTTTCTTTATTGTCAATGATCGAGAAATGGAGGGTGAAGTACACCCTCAATGGCCTTTGAAGGCTTTGAAGGTTTATTGATGGTACAGTGTTCTTTTATTTTGAAACCTTGGAAAAAGAGGAGAAGAAGAGTATCTGATAAAGAACCATTCAGTTAATATACAACTTTCTTTTGTGCACTTTAAGAATGTTTGAATCTTGGGAATATTTGATGATTTTGATTATTTGCTGTAAATTGGTTGCTACAACATTTTATATACAAAGTTGAAAGTCATGACATTGCCAAAATTAAGCATGATGATTGTTAACTTAATCTATTAATTATATAATAATTTTGTGTGACATCTAGCACTTATTTGCCTCAGATGTGACAGTTTCAAAACAAACTCATGAATTTTTATGTGTAAGCATAATGGAAACATCTCGTCTTTTTTTGTTGCTAACCTAAAACTGAATTCTTTGAAATATATCTTATATATATATATATATATATATATATATAGTATTGTATATAGTTTATAGTTATTGAAAAGTGAGGCTGCTGATACTTTTTTATAGTGTTTATAGTTATACCAACTTTACGGCGGTATGTATTGTATAGTAAGAAAACTTTTTAGAAGAAAAAAAAAATGCAGGACATATTAGAGCAAATGAGTAATGGTCTTATGTGATCAGCCTCCTCGTGGCAAGACTGGATAGGCTGGATAGGGCCTTTCAAAGGTCCATATGCAGCTGAACTAATGGTCACAAGTGTAAACAAAGGATAAAACAGCAGCTTGTGCCAACACTTTATTTCATAAAAATGCATGTTCATCACTGCATATAGAGTATATGTGTATATATAGTATGTGTGTTATTTGTACATGTATACATAGCGTGTGTGTACATGTATATAGTATATATATAATGTACTAATTAACAGTACTTAACAATAATTAAAAGTAATTAAACATTCTAATCACTCTAAAACTGCTTTCTAGCATCACAGGGGCAATAGAAATGGAAATAAATTGATTACATGGCACTTAAATCTCATGAAAAGCATATTTTGATTAATTGCACGACTTTCCGTCTATACTCGATATTATGCTCTTTAAGGAAATCATCATTTTTGTTAATTAATAATTACCTGAATGAAATTGTTTTGTCCTGTAAATGCCTATATTCTTATTCTATGGGCAAGTTTCTATAACCTCCAGAGGTTTGAAGCCAATACCTTGTAAGACTGAAAAGTTATGTATTATTGAATATGGAGATTTCACACCTCTGATTATTGCAAATTGGAATGACCGTCCAGGTGTTTTAGCCGAGTTGCAACAATGTTTGAGGTCCCGAAAAACATTGATTAGTAACCTTTTTGGGCTTGATTTTCATTTGTTTGGAAAGCATGTGGCTCATACTTCATAATAAATCAAGTTTTATTGACTCACTTAATGCTTAGGGGGTGTGGTACCTTATAGAAATTGACAATATCTTGCATTTCCGTTGTCATGGAAACGCTTCAAATAAGCCGACTAAAACAAAAGCACTTCATTTAGTCATATCTTGGGATTCCCTTGACCGATTTTGATGATTCTTGGTGTTTTGTGTTTCTGTCATTGTGTTCTTTCATGGTATATTACCTAAAACTTCTTCCTTTAAACTTCATTTTTCAGTGTGGCATCCTACTGTGGTGTTGTCCTGTGACGAACTCTTAAAAAAATATTTTATTGTGGGTCCTGTTATATATATATATATATATATATATATATATATATATATATATATATATATATATATATAAATATACATATATATATATATATATATATATATATATATATATATATATATATATATATATATATATATATATATATATATATATATATATATATATATATATATATATATATATATATATATATATATATATATATATATATATATATATATATATATATACATATATATATATACATATATATATATATATATATATATATATATATATATATATATATGTATATTTATATATATATATACATATATATCCCGATGAGGGCATATGATTTTTCTCTCACCATCTCACATTCATTATTTAAATGTTCCAGTGGAGAACTGCATTCCACACATTTCACACCATTTCTATCTAAATATGTAGCTGCACTCGAGCAGCACTGAGAGAAATTGATGCCTTAGGGAAAATTCGAGGGGTAATACCACTTGGCCTTATAGCTCAGTGGTAGAGCAACCGAACGGTAGTCGGGGTCTCGGGTTCGAATCCCGATGAGGGCATATGATTTTCTCTCACCATCTCACATTCATTATTCAAATGTTCCAGTGGAGAACTGCATTCCACACATTTCACACCATTTCTATCTAAATATGTAGCTGCACTCGAGCAGCACTGAGAGAAATTGATGCCTTAGGGAAAATTCGAGGGGGTAATACCACTTGGCCTTATAGCTCAGTGGTAGAGCAACGAACGGTAGTCGGGGTCTCGGGTTCGAATCCCGATGAGGGCATATGATTTTTCTCTCACCATCTCACATTCATTATTCAAATGTTCCAGTGGAGAACTGCATTCCACACATTTCACACCATTTCTATCTAAATATGTAGCTGCACTCGAGCAGCACTGAGAGAAATTGATGCCTTAGGGGAAAATTCGAGGGGGTAATACCACTTGGCCTTATAGCTCAGTGGTAGAGCAACCGAACGGTAGTCGGGGTCTCGGGTTCGAATCCCGATGAGGGCATATGATTTTCTCTCACCATCTCACATTCATTATTCAAATGTTCCAGTGGAGAACTGCATTCCACACATTTCACACCATTTCTATCTAAATATGTAGCTGCACTCGAGCAGCACTGAGAGAAATTGATGCCTTAGGGGAAAATTCGAGGGGTAATACCACTTGGCCTTATAGCTCAGTGGTAGAGCAACGAACGGTAGTCGGGGTCTCGGGTTCGAATCGATGAGGGCATATGATTTTTCTCTCACCATCTCACATTCATTATTCAAATGTTCCAGTGGAGAACTGCATTCCACACATTTCACACCATTTCTATCTATATATATATATATAGATATATATATATATATATATATAGATATATATATATATATATATATATATAAATCTTATATATATATATATATATATATATATATATATATATATATATATATATATATTATACATATATATATATATATATATATATTTATATATATATATATATATATATATATATATATATATATATATATATATATATATATGTATATATATATGTACTTATGTGTATATATATATATATATATATATATATATATATATATATATATATATATATTTATATAACAAAATAGGAAAAATTGACAGTCTCTAGCCAACATACTTTTTATAAACCAAATATTTTGAAAACTCCTGTTTCCTTTTTTAGTGGTATGAAGTCAAATGACGCTAGAAGATAACAGCGATGATCGATTGCACGTTAGCCAATTTTACAGAGCGCCAAAAAACGAACGCGTAAAATAGTAGGCGCAAAAGGAAAAAAGCGCGCAGATTAAAAAATCGGCGTTACGGCACGAAAACAACAGAAGGGCTAATGAGACGAAGTGGAAGTGGAAACATTTTCCCTAAAAACAGAAAAAAAGAGAAAGATAAGACAGATCTCTATGATGTCCATGGATGTGGCTCTTAGTTTTAATCATGAATTGCAATTCAAACAACTTTCTACCTTCCGTGCCTGTAAAGTTCCCCTGATGAGAACCACCTTCAAATGAAGTTCAATAACCACAAGAAGTGTATTCGCGATTTTGACGGTGACTGTGAGGGTTATCCCGTGGCAGGGCATTTCAACTTGCCTAGACATAAGTTGGAACATGTAAATATGTCCCTTATGCGGAAAAATGTCCTTCATTTTCGGCGCGTTTTCGGGAATTTTTACCAATTTTACCTCCCAACCGGCCAGAAAACAAGCAACCGGGAAGGTGAAATCTGCCCAGGAGAGGGAGGGGGACTTTTGCAAGAAACTATTGAAATACATCAAGCAGTAACGGCTCTACAGAGCGGTCCATTGTAAAAATGGGCTCTTTAAATCATCTGCCCCATATTGAAAAGTAAAAATCGTCCTTTTTTTAATTTTTTTCATGTAATAGCTTGAAGCCAGGGAAAACCATTGGGGGACGGGAGGGGTCTAAATCGCATTATAAATTGACGAACCGGAGGGAGTAAGTTTCCCCTTCAGTATTTTGGCAGAAAAGACGCTGGTGGCCATATGTGAGGGCGCTAGTTCGTGCCAATTGATGTTGATTTCAACCAATAACTAGAACGGTAAATACCGTCATGGTTCGCATGCCCATGCAAATTGACACCCATATCATATGATCCGGCCAATTATAAAAATGGCATCTCACACTTAAGTCCCACATGGCATCCTATGTCCCACGTGGCATCCTATGTCCCACATGGCATCCTATGTCCCACATGGCATCCCACCCCATGGCATCCCACCCCATGTCCCACATGGAATCCCACCTCATGTCCCACATGGCATCCGAGCCCATGTCCCACATGGCATCCCACCCCATGTCTACATGGCATGTCCCACATGCCTTCCTCCCCATGTCCCACATGGCATCCCATCCCATATGGCATCCTACCCCATGTCCCACACGACATCCCATCCCATGTCCCACATGGCATTCCACCATATCTCCCACATGGCATCCCACCCCATGACATCCCATCATGTCCACAGGGCATCCCATCCTATGACCCATATGGCACCCCATCCCATATGGCATCCTACCCCATGTCCCACACGACATCCCACTCCATGTCCCACATGGCATTCCACCATATCTACCACATGGCATCCCACCCCATGTCCCACATGGCATACCACCCCATGTCCCACATGGCATCCCACCCCATGTCCCACATGGCATCCCACTCCATGTCCCACATGGCATCCTACCTCATGTCCCACACGACATCCCATATCCCACATGGCATTCCACCATATCTCCCACATGGCATCCCATCCCATGTCCCACATGGCATTTCATCATGTCCCACAGGGCATCCCATCCTATGACCCACATGGCATCCCACCCCATGTCCCACATGGCATCCCACCCCATGTCCCACATGGCATCCTACCCCATGTCTCACACGACATTCTATCCCATGTCACACATGGCATTCCACTATATCTCCCACATGGCATCCCACCCCATGTCCCACATGGCATTCCATCATATCCCACAGGGCATCCCATCCTGTGACCCACATGGCATCCCACTCCATGTCCCACATGGCATCTCCCACCCCATGTCCCACATGGCATCCTACCCCATGTCCCACACGACATCCCATCCCATGTCCCACATGGCATTCCACCATATCTCCCACATGGCATCCCACCCCATGTCCCACATGACATCCCATGTCCTACATGGCATTCCATCATGTCCCACAGGGCATTCCACCATATCTTCCACATGGCATTCCACCAGTGTCTCACATGGCATATTCCACCATATGTCCCACATGGCATCCCATGCTATGACCCACATGGATCCCATCCTACATGTGTCCCATATCAATCCAACCATATGTACCACATAACATCCCTCCCTATGACCCACATGGCATCCCTCCCTGTGTCCTGCATTAGTGGCTTCCCACCTGGCATCCCACCATATGTTCCACATGGTATCCCTCCCAATGTCCCAATGACATCCTACTTTATGTACCACATGGCATCACATCCCATGTTCCCATGGTCTCCCACCCTATGTCCCACATAGCCTCCTACCCTATGCCACACATGGCATCCTACCTTATGTCACACATGGCATCCTACCTTATGTCACACATGGCACCACAACCTATGTCACACTCTGTGTTACTTGTGGCATCCCACCATGTCCCACATGGCATTCTACCGTTCCACATGGCATCCCACTCCATGTCCCACATGACATCCCATTAGAAGTCTCATCCTAGCTATCAGTCACTAATTGAGCATACTATGTATGAAAGTGTCAGTTCATATAATAACTTATATGCAAACGACTTGTTGAAATGGGGTGGGACGCCATGTCCCACATGACATTCCATCCCATGGCAATCCACCCTATGTCCTGCATGGCATTCCACCACATATCCTATGTGGCATTCCACCCTGTTCCACATGGCATCCCACCCCATGTCCCATATGGTATCCCACCCCATGGCATCCCACCCTAAGTCTCACATGACGTCCCATAAGCTCCATAAGACGTCTCATCCTAGCTATCACAGTCCCTGATTGAGCATACTATGTATTAAAGTGTCAGTTCATATAATAACTTATATGCAAATGAGTTGTTGAATAAGAAAAAAAGGTGGGAGTCAAATAATTATGCCTGATATAGCCCTTGGTGTATACAACATGGTGAATATTATATCATATGTCCCTCATGGCTCCCATCCATGTCCCACATGGCATCTCTCCCTATGTTTATATGCAATCACATCCTGTCACTCCCTGACTAAGCATGCTAAATAAAAAAGTCTGGTCGGGTCATATACTGTAGTAACTTTATGCAAATAAGCACAATAATAAAGGTGGGGAGTTTAAAAAATCATGCCTGATATAACTGTTTGGTGTCCAAATATTTTGAAGAATTTTAAGGATTTTAAATCTCAAATGCTACAAGAGAGACTTGAGGATCTCTGAAGAATATTGGAAAATTATATCATTTTACAGTTATCTTCTAAGAAAATATCAAATGTATTGTAGACTTTTTAAGGAACTAGTCTTTAATCCTATCTTAAGTACCTCTAAAAAACTGTAACATTTTATAAGGAAATTCTGAGGAATTCTCAAAAAACTAACATTTCTGAGGAAATCTTAGGACAAATCTGGGACGGCCGGACGGCCGTAATCGCCATTACATAGGTTCGCATAAATGCTTCGCATGTGAACCAAAAATCACATCACACGGTCTGTTCTTGTATTTATACAGAAATGTTCACCCATCGCACAAATGAAAAAAACAATTTTAATCTTTTCTCCAAAAATATTGCAAAGCAACAAACATCCCATCCCTTTACTATTGTTTTTATTTTAATGGAAGGGCAAACTATAGTAGCAGTAACGGATTTAAGGAAGGGTGTATCGTCAACATCAGGCCCATAGCCACGTCTAGGGGAACACGCACTTCCAAAGTATATGGACAGGTATAAGTTTTCTGTTCAACCACTGACTGAAAATACCACTCAATTCTGAGTTTAAGTCTTTAAATTTTGAAAATAGCATTTGTAGTTTTCAAGTTATGAGTAATCAAACTTTGATCATTTCGAATTTATTGAAAACATTTGATGTATGAACAGAAAAATACCCAAAAATGCTTGTTTTTCTTCCCTTAATTTCAGATCTTAAAAATGTTCAATATGCCTTCTCCAGCTTAAAATTGGTAGGGGTGTGGTAAAGATCAAATCCTCTTCATTAAAATTATCTTCGTTTTTTTCTCCAAGAGAAATGGCAGTGAGTTAAAAACAATGGATTTACATATGTAAATAGAGACTTAGTGGTCAGGCAAGTTCAACTAATTTTAAAAATGAGGATGCTAAAAGAAACAAGTGGTGAAGAAAGCATTCATAAATCTCACTGTTAAGGCGCTATTCCAGTTTAAAGGAATAAATCAGTGGTCAAACATGTTTATCTGATACTAAAGAGGGTTTCAAAAGAAATAAAATAGTGAAGAAAGCATTCAAAAATCTTATTCCGCTAAGGAGATATTTAAATTTAAAGTTTAGTATGATTTGTGTAGAAACAACTGAAATCAGACTAGTTGTGATGTCATAGCCTCAGATTCCTCATAGTCTTTATGTATTCTATCATATTTCGTCCTGCAATTTTGTGGTTTAAAAACCACGAGATATGTCAAAAAAGTATAATATACCACCTGCAGAAAGTTCGAGGACAAAAAATTTAAATAGTGAAAAAATTAAATAAACTTCCTTTAAAATACATACAGATTTTGAGGAATCTGAGGCTGTGACATCACAAGTCTGATTTTAGTCGTATCTACAGAAATGATACCAAACTTTAAACTTGAATATCTCCTTAACGGAATAAGATTTTGCAATGCTTTCTTCACCATTGTTTCTTTTTAAGTACTCTTTTATATAAGATGGACTTGCTTGACCCTGAACTAATCCTTTGAAGCTTTGTCTCATCTGTGTAGAAATGACTGGTGTAGCATAAAGTCTACTATGGAAAGTCAGCACCGTTATCCTCACAATCTTAACACTTGTTAATGTTTATTAAAGAAAATTTGATTACACTTTTTTATTATTTGAATTTTTTTCCTTGAACTTTCTACAGATGGTAAATTTAATAATAATTACCATTTTACCAGATTGTGTTTGACTACTTTCCTGACATTTCCAATGCTTTTTAGCCACAAATTCACAGGACAAAATATTCCTTGAACTTTCTGCAGATGGTAAATTCAATTATAATTACCATTTTACCAGATTGTGTTGGACTACTTTCCTGACATATCCAATGCTTTTTAGTCACAAATTTACAGGACAAAATATGATAGAATACATAAAGACTTTGCAGGAATCTGAGGCTATAAATCACAACTAGTTTAATTTCAGTCATTTCTACAAAAATGATACCAAATTTTAAACTTAATAAGTTCTCCTTTAACAGAAGATTTTGGAATGATTTCTTCACCATTATGTTTCTTTTGAAGTCCTCTTTCATATAAGGAGCTAATGATTGAAAAGTGAGGGAGTCTTGCTAGCAAAGCCAATGAAATATCAAAATAATCTAATTTCTTACACTAGTGTCGCAAAAAATTATGGAAGAATTCATAAAAAGAAGTATGACTAATCTTGTTTCAAAGGTTTACAGTACCATCATGTTAAAGGGAAGGTTTGTTTGTTTGTTGAGGGCTTAACGGCATCACAACAACGGGGTCAAATTGTGCCTGAGAGGTCAGATCATTCCATAAATAAATGCAGAAGTGACGCCATTAAGTTAGCAACGTCACTTACGGTTTTCCTTATTGATTGCGAGAAATCTGTGATGTTATCGAAAACACATGTTAGGCCCCTATGTACGGCTGATGTGTGATCGATAACAATGCAGATTTCTTGTGATCAATAGGTGAAATTGAAAAAGGAAAGTGACATTACCAGCGTGACGACGTTTGCTTCTGAATGTATTTATGGGACGATACCTTTCCTTTAAGACTTGTGAGACTAATAAAAATCACGCCCTCAATTTTTGGCCGCCAGCTTCTTCTAAAAAAGCTTTCAAATAAGAAACAAAACATAATTTTCTTTTAACTTTTTTTATTACCCACTCTCTTCACACATATATTACAGTATTGAAATGTGATTTCTCTACTCGTTCTCCTCACCACGCAGACGTGCGTGACGGTTTGTGACGTGGATGGCTAATTGTTGTGCTCTCTCGACGATCAACTTGCGTTTCTTTGCGGAAACTCCGTGAGCAATCTCAGCGCAGTACCTTCTGTTGGACATCATCAGCAGCTCCAATTCCTGAAATCGGAGAAATGAAGAAAAGATTTCGATACATTTTTGAAGATCTATCAATGTAGTAGCAGCTATCTATGGATAGCTACTATAACTTAGGCCCGAGTCGGGTAGCAAAAAATCGGAACCAGGTACCCGTTACTGTTACCCAGTTCCGATCCTGGTACCTAAAAAGAAGTAGATTAAAAATTTAAAAAAGTGACATTCTTGAGCTTATTTTTGGTCCAAGTTAGTGAAATTACTATAATTTCATTGTAAGTCTAATAACATACCAGTTCCACAAAACTCGAAGATGTAAAAAAAGGAAAGAAAAGAAGTTAGATCTAAATACCAAATATTTTTCGTTCTGAGCACCCAACCTTTACCAGACTCTGCCCTAATACAAATTAACTTGAATAGAAAAAAATATGATATAAATTATGAAAAGAGCCAAAGTTTTATCAAAATCAATCAAAATTTGATAATTTTACAGGATTCAGGCCTTATTATACTAAATCATATGGGCAAACTTGAATTAAATTTTGCAATGTTAACCAGGGTTCTAGTTAGACAAGTTTGAGTGCTGGGCTCCAGTAACAATCAGTGGCATGCCCAGGGTGACATCCGACACCTCCCCCTTCCTCATCCTATAAGAAGTGTTCAAATTTAGTCCACTTTGTTTGGCAAATTGTCAACTGAAATTTCATTTATTTTTCGGAATGCTAGAAAGATTTACAAAATATTTTATGTACAATGAGACTAGAGAGTACAATGGATATTCAACTATCAAAGATCCCCTACCCCCTTCCTAAAAAAAAAAAGAAGTAAAAACATATGCCAGAAACTTTCAATTCCCATTGTTATTCATCTTGCCCAAACTTTTTACCGCTTTTATTTTCGTCCCAGTATCATTCGACGAAAGCCATACATTATTATAATTATTTCAACTTAACTAGCGGCACATATTCCTATGAACTACGCAACAACTGTTGTCAAAATCAAATCCCCGACAAATCCTAAGAATATCAATCAGTCCGTTATAATTTTAAGTGCATATGGGCTTTATAACAAAGGTGATTGGTTACTAACATTTGGACCTGTCTGTAAGCATGCCCTGGGCCCTTGGGGGTGTATTATTTACTTTATTAAAGTTTGTTTGTATGGTAAGGGACGGACTTGGCAAGCTGTCAGCAGTGATTCTTAAGGATTTAAACATAAATCTGAACTGTGTGCATGTGAGTATGTTTATGTAGGTGACATGCATAGGTGATTTTATGATAACAATAATACGTTCAATTGCGTTAAATTCCTTTATAGTTTAGTTACTTAGATCAGAATTTATTGTGCGTAATGTATGTTATGTTAGGTGTGTTAATAGCGTATGACATAAATTGAGCGAGATTAAAAGGAGATCTGTTTAAAACACTTAATTAATTAACCGAATTGAATTTTTGAGTGTCAGGCAAAAAGTAAATCTTAGAGCCGAGTGCCGGGCGGGAATTGCGAGTCCTGGGTGGGCCCGCCCAGTGCCATTGCCCACCGTAGCTAGAACCCTGATGTTATCTCATTTTCATTTATTTTTCAACAAAAGAAAAGTTGAATGGGAGCAGTTAAAAATGGCCAAGGATTTTAAATCTCCATTGTATATGTAATGTACACCACATTAGAAATTAGAAGATTATCTTCTGATTTTTAGTGACTGAAATTTGGGACATAAATTAAAAGAATTGCAGTAAAGATTGTGAGCTGTTTTCTTTATGAACATCACAACTTTAGAATATCTCAAACTTCTCAAAATTCAATGGTTTGGTTTGGTGAGGTTTAACGGCACCGTGACAGTAACAGTCACAGTCAAACGTGCCAAGGTGTTAAATAATTAAGGTGCAAAGGTAAGGAAAGAGATGATTGGAAAAGAAGGAAAGGATGGAGAGAAGTGAAAATTTTAGAGGAAATAAGTTGTAGTAGAAATGGAGGTAAGGAGAGAGGGAGAGGGATGTGAGATAGAGAAGGGTGTGGGGAGATTAAATCAAGTGGAAAAGGTTGCTGTTGTGGAGGAAGGTGGTAATGTTGGAGGGGGGATTGTTCTTGAAGTCCAAAATAGTGATGGCAGGGGATAGGAAAGATCTGCAGTTGGAGTACTGTAAATCAGACAGGTTAAGAGGATATGATCGATTTAGAGATCAGTATTACAAGTGGGGTTAGATAGGTTTGGGAGAGCCAGAAAGGAGGTAGGGGTGGGTGATATAGGTGTGGCATAGGCGAACGTGGGTGATGACCATGTCAACCCTGCAATTGCAACTTGGTAGGGGAGGGGTGATGTCTACTTTGGGATTGATAGTGTCAACATACAAAGACTGCAGAGGTAGCTATCTATCATACATAATCAAATCTCTAACTGTCCGCATACAGTAACTTCAAATTATGAAAATAGTGTACAGTACTCCCTCACTCTCTAACCAGTTTAGACCATTTGACAGAGGTTGGAGAAATTAATTCTGGAAGATTTGCACAAATTTTAGCAAGATAGGCCAGTTGGCATGAAATAACAATAGACCAGGTGGGCCAGTTGACATGAAATAACAATACACCAGGTGAGCCAGTTGGCGTGAAATAACAATACACCAGGTGGGCCAGTTGGCATGAAATAACAATACACCAGGTGGGCCAGTTGGCATGAAATAACAATACACCAGGTGGGCCAGTTGGCATGAAACAACACACCAGGTGGGCCAGTTGGCATGAAATAACAATACCCCAGGTGGGCCAGTTGGCGTGAAATAACAATACACCAGGTGGGCCAGTTGGCATGAAATAACAATACACCAGGTGGGCCAGTTGGCGTGAAATAACAATACACCAGGTGGGCCAGTTGGCATGAAATAACAATACACCAGGTGGGCCAGTTGGCATGAAATAACAATACCCCAGGTGGGCCAGTTGGCATGAAATAACAATACACCAGGTGGGCCAGTTGGCATGAAATAACAATACACCAGGTGGGCCAGTTGGCATGAAATAACAATACACCAGGTGGGCCAGTTGGCATAAAATAACAATACACCAGGTGGGCCAGTTGGCATGAAATAACAATACACCAGGTGGGCCAGTTGGCATGAAATAACAATACACCAGGTGGGCCAGTTGGCATGTAATAACAATACACCAGGTGGGCCAGTTGGCATGAAATAACAATACACCAGGTGGGCCAGTTGGCATGGAATAACAATACACCAGGTGGGCCAGTTGGCATAAAATAACAATACACCAGGTGGGCCAGTTGGCATGAAATAACAATACACCAGGTGGGCCAGTTGGCATGAAATAACAATACACCAGGTGGGCCAGTTGGCATGTAATAACAATACACCAGGTGGGCCAGTTGGCATGAAATAACAATACACCAGGTGGGCCAGTTGGCATGGAATAACAATACACCAGGTGGGCCAGTTGGCATAAAATAACAATACACCAGGTGGGCCCATGAAACAACAATACACCAGGTGGGCCAGTTGGCATGAAATAACAATACACCAGGTGGGCCAGTTGGCATGAAATAACAATACACCAGGTGGGCCAGTTAGCATGAAACAACAATAGAAAGTTACAGTACTCTCAAGATGAGGGTATGTATTCACATCACAGATGTACTTGCCAAAAAGAGTTTTTAAATATTGCCCTAGGGCTGCTACGATATGTTGATTATCGCAACATTGTGATACTGCTTTTTCCATATCAAACATATCCTGTTTTGCTTGCTTTCCTTAACTCTTAAGTTTTATAGATAAATGAGATCTAATGCTGAAAATCTAAACATTTTCCTACATTAATAATCATTACATAGATATCAGTATGGTGATATTGTAATATTCTTCATGATAGTATATATCTCCTTTACCCTTATCGATACAGCCTTAATATCGCCCTCTACTTTCAGATAAGTGCCATGAAGTAACTTTAGAAATGATCGGCAATGTAATACATCTCTCCACATAAACGCATACAGCGTTTGCAATGTACGTATTTACATTGCAGATGTACGTATTTACATTGCAGATGTACGTATTTACATCGCAGATGTACGTATCTACATCGCAGATGTACGTATCTACATCGCAGATGTACGTATCTACATCGCAGAGATCCACATCGCAGGATGATGATCCACATCGCAGATGTACGATTCACATCGCAGATGCACGATCCACATGGCTCACATGGCAGATATCCACACGATGATCCAGATGATCCACATGGCAGATACGATCCACATGGCAGATGTACGTATCCACATGGCAGATGTACGTATCCACATGGCAGATGATCACATCGCGATGATCCATCGGCAGATGTACGATCCACATGGCAGATGTCCACGTGGATTCACATGGCAGATGCATCCACGATCCACATCACAGATGTACGATGATCCACATCGCACATGGCAGATGTCCACATCGCAGATCCACATCGCAGATGTACGTATCCACATCGCAGATGTACGTATCCACATCGCAGATGTACGTATCCACATGGCAGATGTCCACACGATCACACATGGCAGATGACTACATCGCAGATGTACATTGCAGATGATTTCACATTGCAGATGTACGCAGATGTGCGATCTACATCGCAGATGTACGATGCACGATTTACATCGCAGAGATGATGCAGATACGATTCACATCGCGATTTATATTGCAGATGTACTTATCTACATTGCAGATGTACGTATTTACATTGCAGATGTACGTTTCAAATATCGCCCTCTAATTTCACAAAATTACATATGCGTCATTCAGAGAGTGAGTGCATGTTTCAATAGTTTGGATGACCAGTGTTAGGTTAACAAAATTCTTCCCAACCTTCTCCGCCATTATTCCCACCATCCTCTTCAGGTTGTTTAAAACCACTTGCCTGCTCGCGATAGGGGAGCAAAAAAATGATAGTGGGGAATAGAAATATAACGTGCTGTGGTACTCGCCACACTTAATAATAATGGTGGTGAATAGAAATATAACATGCTGTGGTAATCGCCACACTTAATTACGAGGAAGAAAAAGAGTCCAATAAATAAAACAATAAAAGCAAATGACACATCATTGCAATTCTTTTTTTCTTCTTCGCAGGAAGACTTGGGACACATTCAGCTGGAAGTGCAGGAAATTTTTATCAATAATTTCAAGTCCACCCATACAGGCACCTGGCTCCTAGTTCCTGGTGGTCAAATTTTGTAACTAAAGGAGTACTAGACCGAAAAGTGAAGACGCCGAGAGGAACTTGTTATCAAACTAAATACTGCCTAAGTACAGTATAGTGCTATTTTGCATATAAATATTTGGTAATATAGATATTTTTCAGGTGATATATATTTTTCAGGTGATATATATTTTTCAGGTGATATATATTTTTCAGGTGATATATATATTTTCAGGTGATATATATTTTTCAGGTGATATATATTTTCAGGTGATCAATATCACCAAAGCTTAGCCTCCATAGCCCACGGATGACATGAGGGCAAAGGTCACTTGAAACGCAACCAGAAAATTGCTATACCACTGCATGCTAGTGAAGCATTTGTTTTTTTTGGGGGTAGCCCCTAAAAATTAGTGTTGTCACGACATGGCTCTATTACATATCGATTATCTTGGAGAATATTATTGGTATGTCGCGAAATAACTCACAACACAAATTTTCAAGTTACTTCTTAATGAAAACTAACTCGTTTAACACAAATTGTTAACTCAGGTTTATC
Organism: Chiridota heheva; assembly: GCA_020152595.1. Taxonomy (NCBI): domain Eukaryota; kingdom Metazoa; phylum Echinodermata; class Holothuroidea; order Apodida; family Chiridotidae; genus Chiridota; species Chiridota heheva. Next base: position 188,426 of record JAIGNY010004118.1, read on the forward strand.
AAAAAGTCTAAATTTTTAATAAAAATACAATTGTCCCTTTCCAGCAAACCACAATATTTTTAGGGCTCCTTCTCAATCAACGCTGCAACCAACCAAAAATCTTAGCAGAATGTAACATTATAACTCAGGTTTATCAAAAAGTCTCATTGTCCCTTTCCAGCAAACCACAATTTTGTTAGGGTTTTCTTGACTTCTCAATCAACTTGCTACAGACAACGTATGTTTTCTTGAACCAGAAAATCTTATACAGGCAACCATTATATTTTCTTGACCTGCCCGTACAGACAACGTATGTTTTCTTGACCTGCCCGACAGACAACGTATGTTTTCCGCAAAATTTGCATTGCATGTATAAAAAACAAATTTCACAGGCAACCTTATTTACTTTCAGGAAAGCCACAAATTCACCGGCGGGCAGGTTGAGTTGTTGATCCATTCCCTGCTGTATCCCAGTTTTCGTACTTTGACATTGTTGATGACAAAATTTCTTGAAGCCATTGGGAAGCATATGACAGGTCTTCTTGGCACCAACTACACAAGCCATATTACCCCCACTTGTGTAAACACAAAACGGAACAAATAAACACTCTTTCATGTTTCTAAAACCTGCGTTTCCGTCTACATACCTTGACATTGTTGATAACAAATTTCTTGAAGCCATTGGGAAGCATGTGACGGGTCTTCTTGGCACCACCGTAACCAATGGTGGGCATCTTCATCTGACCCTTAAACCTACGTCGCACTCTGTTGTCAATACCCTTGGGTTTCCTCCATGCTGGCTAGGAAAGCAAAATTAAAAACATTGTTCAAATTTGGTTGACATTTTAAATCAATGGTCTATTTTGTGTGCTAGATTCCCGTGAAGGTATAGTGTCGTTCCATATCAGATCACCCAATGGAAAATACACCATCTTAGGCCTTATTTGGCTAAAAATTGAATTTGGGTTTTATTTTGGTGATAAACAGGAGATGCACCAACTCTGAACACATTCTGAGATGGCAGTGTGTTTATGTGATTTAACATGGAGTGACACCAGGAGATTATATTAAATTGATGCAATACTTAAATGTTAGTGAATGCTAAATAAAGGTGTCGAAAATCTTCCCATGAAGAATCTGACAGAAATAATATTAATGTAGTAAATACATCTTTTAATGCTTCCCTCTTTCGCAAGTTACCATGTACTATTCATCACAAAATTACATTGAGGACGTCTTTATAGCACATATTACCTTATACTGTTGCTTACTCAAGAAATCTAAAAAATATGTTTTAATCTTCCTGTAAGTTCCTGTCCCCCCCCTCCTCCTCCCTCCCACTGTTATCGGAACCATCAATTTTTTCCCGGTCAGCCATTGGATGGTGAATGCCAGCCATCCATTGGCCAATTTTAGGGAATGTAGTGGTGATTAATGGCTTGTCACAAAATGTCACATCACAAAATTTCAAATTTGTCACACAGACCCCTAGCTTGATTTAAAAAGCCAAGCCAGTTTGACAAATTTTAATGGCATACTTTTCTCTCAAATTTATAAATACATCAAAATTACAGTGATATGAACAAAATTGGCATAAACAGCCAGGTTTTCAAAAATTCTGGCACAAATCTTCAGCGTAGAGAAAAGAATTATTTCACTGTGCCCCCACCCCCCCCAGTTTCATGAATAAATGCACATTTAAAAACGCATAAATTGACAGATTGAACAGATTGTATTTTAGCACATTTTTTGCGCACATTTTTCTTATTTTGGTGCGTGGTTTGTCCTCCCTCATGAATAAATGCAAAAATTTGAACCTCTCTGTGCCAGTACAGTAGGGCAGTTTTAAAACCCCCCACGCACTTTGCAAACTTTTCAATCTGGTGCACAGGACATTTGTTGGTAACCCACCTTGACGCGCATGAACCTGTCCGACTGATGTCTCCTGAATGCCTTGGTCCTCTTCTTCACTTTCTCGGGTTTTGAAAGGGGGCGCACGAGGGCCATGGTGACTGGCTATGTTCTGACAAAGCCTGTAAAATGCAGAAAAATGGTTTTATAGTGTTTCTATTAAAATTCTGCAAAGTTAGTTTTTTTGTTAATCAAATCAAAGGCTAATACGAATCTTCATACACCAACTTATTCGCTCTGAATCTCTGATTTAGAGTATGAACAATTACATACATACAAATTTTACACACTTAAGCAAAGTCAATGGGCTTCAACGTATGTTTTTAAAAAAAGTTGTCCAGGAATTCTAGGCAACTTGATTTTCAGTACGAAGACTTCCATATTTTAACATGAAAATCAGCACATGAAAATTTGAATTGGTTTACACCTTGAAATTACCGTACTAACTATATTGCTTTCCTAAAAGGATACACATTTTTTGTTCAAAATAAAGTTTTTCTGCAAGCGTCTTGACAAAAATGTGATACGCACACGTCAACATTTTTCCCAACCAATAAGATAGGACACTTACGTTTGGATATGATTGACATAATTTGAGTGCGAATCTGCATCACCTGTGAAACCTTGAGCATTTGAATGCACCAATGTGCATCCTAGGTGCACGCTACTTATGTTGGCACGTACAATCTGTATGTATTATGCACTTGTCAGTTGTATGACTCACCACCACTACCCCTGGCAATGTCAATCAAAGGTGAGTCATTGACATATGAAATAGTTTGTTTGTTTGTACATGATCCTCCCTTACGGGAACTCAGCAAGACTTCTATATGGAGCATAGACGCCAAGCTATAGCCTGCATGCATAGCAGATACCAGTCTTGTGCGACCGGGACAAAAGTGGATAAACACTGGGTTTTCACCCTATTCTTTTCAAGAAGTGTTCAAAGAACCAAGTAGGGTGTGACTGTCCTACCATCGGGACCAACAGCTTAACGTCCCCTCTGAAGGACGGCGAGCACCATTAAACCATTGCCACTTTTCTCAACAGCTGAATGAGGAGCAGGAGCTGCACACGACGTACTTCCGCTTTGATGATTGGCATATCTGTCTGCATAGCTGTGGAAAAACTGGTTAGACCTGTCCAAGGCTTGAACCGGGTACCTCCAGCATCTCAGTCATGTGCTCTACCAACTGAGCTACCTGACTCCTCTGTCCTCGACTCTCATGTGCGTCATTGTACCAAATTGAGTCACCATGGTGACTCAGAGATGGCTCAATTTACTTCAGACCCATTGACTTTGTAAAGAGTGATTGATTTGGGGTAAGTCATTTTCACAAAAGATGTCAGTGATCTAAGTGGCTATGTAGCCTACAGCACATGTACATTTTTTGTCCACCCACTCTGGTGCACTGACTCACCTTGTCCGGGGGTTGGGAGTGAGTCACTAACACAATTGACAAGTGCAATTTTAACAAAGAACAAGGGCGTTGAGGTAGGCCTAGGCCTAGTTAAATTCGAATAATTATAGTGCGCAACAATGGCATTGTTTTGTAAGAAATGGGCAGTTTTTGTTTTGCATTTCTGCCCGTTTTGGCCTATTCTTTTTCAAGTTATACGCGTGCGTTTGCAACATTAGTTGTAAAGCTAACTTCCTGTGCACAAACACCGAATTTCTTCCAGAAAATTGACAATTTTACCCAGGCTTCATCTACCAAAACGTAAGATGAAAAAAAAAAGTTCAGCTTTAGCCTGTCTGTACGGTTACATTACTACATTAGACAAGAGTTGAGGTGTTAATTTTCATGCTTTTTGTGACCACTGTACTGTGGAAGTGGATTAGGCTAGTTAGCTATCGTGTCTAATGTTAGACGTTAGGGCTAACGTTAAATTACGTCTAACGTTACTATCCACAACGAATCTCAATTATGTTAAAATTAGGGTTCGTCAGATAAGACTTGAAACTTTGCTAAAACCAATAAGTAAGCTAGATCTATTCATTGTTGTGGTTTATAAGCTGGCCTTAAGGTAAGAACAATCTCGTTGCAGGCCTAACGTTACTGTGCACAACAAATTTCACAATCATGCGATAGGCTACTTAACATTAGGCGTAAATTTAATCTAGTACTCAAGTTACACTATAGCAGCAAGCTTTACTAAAGTACGAATATATGCATCGAGAAAATGAAAAACTTAAAGATAATGTAGGTATAATTTTCGGATATATTCATCAGAAACCTTCCTTCCCTCTAATGCAATATTTTATGAGAGATTGAAGCAATAATTTTAGGATATAATACTAGGGTTCTAATCTCTCACCAAGTTAAAAAGATAGGAATATGAAAAAGGCTTAAAGAGGGAGCTATTTGTAAACGTATTTTGGACATTTTTTTTTTATTTTTTTTATCCACACTGTATACAACTAATTGAAAAGATGCTGACATTTTTATCCGACAAAAATCTATAATTGTCCCGACAGAAAGTCTCTGCAGCGGTGCATTCCAGAGGCGGAAGTGGGGAAAGGGGGTGCTTCCCACTGAGATAAATATTTCTCGAAATGGAGCAAAAAATATCGAAATTTTGCGAAAGTTGACAATTTTTTTCCGAAAGTTTAAAACAATTTTCGTTTGTAACGATAAGGATTTTAGGTTCTTTTTCCCGGGACACGCACAGCGCGTAACGAAGGCCCGAAAACTAGACTGATGTCCTACAAAAAAACCTATCACAACGCACGCTGTGACGCTTAGTTTTTAGTTGTTTTCTTTCTTCAATTGGCTGACTTTGGGCTATTGTTTGCGTTAGGGTAAGTATGCCTAAGACGGCTCCCATCTTAGGCACACTTACCCTATTCATGTTTATCGGCGCCCCCTCCCCCTCTCCGTCATATAACACTAGACATTTGCCTGGTCGCTCTCTTTCCTTTTTCCGAAGTTTCAGTCAGTTAGTGGTTTTTCACGGGAAGGCCTTATGCCCTAACCACCCGGACCGGGCCCGGCCCTCCCCCATCACATGCTTCCCTGCACATTTCCTCCATCTCTAGCCCTAGGTTTCCCTGAAAACAAATGTCAAAGTCATGTTTGTTCATTGGGTAATAGTTTTTTTAACGTATTTACTATACGTGGAACATCTGTCTGATCTCGCCCCAACTTTCACCTACGATATTTGCAAAGTCGAAGTTTTATCTGACACATCGTGCTATTCACGTACTTTCTCACACTATATCTCCACCATATGGTACCACTTAGGGACAGCGGCCAGTGGCGGCGCCAGGATTTGGCTATGGGGCAAGGGAGGGACAATTTTGTTTCATGGAGGAGGGGGGGGAAGCCTACAAAATGGACAATATATGTCACTTTACAAAATTATCTGGTGGAAGTGTTGGAGGGGGAAGCTTTATTATGGGGGTGTACCAACCACCCCTTCCTCGCATCTCCGCCACTGATAGTGGCCCAACTCTATTTTGTCGAACCGTATACCTTCCCAACAAAATGACAAAGTACGTTTTTGTTCATGATTTGTGTTATTCACGTATACGCGTGTAAGATTAATTAAAGGTGTATTGACCCACCCCAATCAAGAATCACTGCCACTATATATTTCCTCTTCATATAATTGCATTGGCGATGTTTTGTTCATGTTTGCGTTATTCGTCATGTGTAATGCGCCCCTCCTCATATGTGGCACCGCCGATTTGATGAATTTGATAAATTGCATTGATGAATACGCTTTTGTTTATGATTTATGTCATAGACTTGAAATGTCCCGGCCTCACCTCCAACCAAATTAGTTTGTATTCATGCACGTGGGTTTAAGTTTGGAAGTGGGTACCAGCCGCCTTCCCTTCATAAAACGGTACCAACAGTGCCTTATCTTGCCACTGTCCCTTCAGATAATAGCATTTGATATTTCTTGTTCATGTTTGGTGTTATTCATCACGGCGTAATGGGCCCTGCCCCGCGTACCCTCCTTACATGTGGCATCGTGACATAGAGTCAGATCTCTTCCTCTATGGGCCCCGACAAAACAAATTGCATTGATGAATACGCGTTTGTTCACGACCTCTTACGGGGGAATTTACACAACTGTCCTCTCTGCCTAAATTAGTGAGCTCAAAACAGCAAAGTAAAAAGGCACTTCATTTTGAACAGGGCACTCTTTCATGTTTTCAAAAACGTGCGCGCACGTTCCACCAGTTTTTGCACTTCTAACAGTCTGTGACAGTAATTGAGGGGCACAATTGGGGGAAGGGGAACGTGTCACTGGCCTTCGCTTCCTACGCATATGCAGTGGCGTGACAAAGAGGATAATTGATTAATGTTACTGTAAAATCTCCTCATTACTTGACTGCGCCTGCGCCGCAAGGTGGGTGGGCAATAACCGAGTGGCTTTTGGGACGTTGCATATTTTTCTGTTGATTGAGAACTACTTGCTTGGGGTAAAATAATATATGAAGAGAAATTACATAAGCAAATAAAAAGGTCCTGGGTGTGTGTGTGTCTGTGGGGACGGGGGGGGGGTATACCCAAGTATACAATAGGGTGTATACCCAAGTATACAATAGGGTGTATACCCAAGTATACAATAGGGTGGGTAACCCCCACGGGCCCCGAGCAAAAACCAACATTTGAGGGGCCCTGAGCAATGACACTACGATATCTTTGTTATGGGGTCCTGAATACCAAATTCTCAACGGGCCTCCAGACTTCTAGTTGCGCTTCTCCCCACGTCGTCAACACGTATACCGAAGAAAAACAAAGTGTTTATACTTCTCATTGACTGCATGGTCATTGGATTGTAATAGTACGCCGTATAAGCAAAACAAAAAAAAAGCTTTGGAGAGGAAAAACAAAGTTTTAAAGAAAATAATTACGACTAATGTTAATTTTAAGCATGGGTTTAGGTATGCTTAAACCATAGCTTTTCTCGCAAAACATTTTTTTCCTTCTAAAACTACTTTTTTGTCAAAATGAAAAACCCAGTACCCTTCCTACATCTGTACATGTCCTATGCTCCTGATGTTTGAGTATAAATTGGGGGAGTGTTTGGTTGTGCTTAGCAATGTGATTATCGCGCGCATGCGTGCATAGAATATCAGGTAAGTCGGCAAAATAAAATACTTTTAAAGTCCAAAGCCGCGCCATGCCACCTTAAATCAGTAAATACGGAAGATAACTAGACTAGAACTAGAAAGATACGAGTATGAAAAATGCCGACCATAAGGTACAGCAGTGACGGGGTGTTTTCCAGATGAAATGTATACATTTTATAAAGAGACAAGCTGGATGAAACATTTGAAGGTGAAGACACCAATAGTCAAGCTGGGAAGAGGTACAACGAAACTGGAGTGACAAAATTGGTAATGATCGACAGCAGTGGCGTAGCCAGGATTTTCATAATGGCGGGAGAAGGAGGTGGGGGGGGGGGGTGGATTGATTGAACCGACACGATATTTAGTTGTGTAGTTGAAGTGATACCAAAGGTGCCACTTCGAGCGAAAAGCGCTCTACCTTTGGCGTAGGGTCTAGGGGCCCCCGGAAGCTCTCGCAAAATTGACATTTCAAGGGAGAAAAAAAAAGTATGTCACAACGCATAGTCAAAAGGTGTATTATAAAAGTCAAAATTCATGTCAAAGAGAGCTATACAAAACACAAAATTATGAAAACGCATAATGTGGAATTATAATGTTTTATTGTTTATGTTTGTACATGGCCAGGTTTATCGTCACTCTTTGAAAAATATTGCTTGTTTAAAGAAAGAATTTCAACAATTTACTACAAACTTGTGTAAATGTTGTCAAACTTTTAAAATGAGCCTGTTCTGTGTTATTATGGGGGATGTACCCACCACCCCCTTCCCTCGCATCGCCGCCACTGACAGTGGCCCGGCTCTATCTTGTCGAACCGTATACCTTTCCAACAAAATGACAAAGTACGTTTTTGTTCATGACTTGTGTTATTCACGTATACGCGTGTAACATTAATTAACAGTGTATTGACCCACCCCAATCAAGAATCACTGTCACTATATATTTCCTCTTTATATAATTGCATTGGCGATGTTTTGTTCATGTTTGCGTTATTCGTCATGTGTAATGCGCCCCTCCTCATATGTGGCACCGCCGAGGGGCAGGTCTCTTGCAAATTGCATTGATGAGTACGCTTTTGTTTATGAATTGTGTTATAGACTTGAAATGTCCCGGCCCCACCTCCAACCAAATTAGTTTTTATTCATGCACGTGGGTTTAAGTTTGTCTTCAAGTGGGTACCAGCCGCCTTCCCTCCATAAAACGGTACCAACAGTGCCTTATCTTGCCACTGTCCCTTCAGATAATAGCATTTGATATTTCTTGTTCATGTTTGGTGTTATTCATCACGGCGTAATGGGCCCTGCCCCGCGTACCCTCCTTACATGTGGCATCGTGACATAGAGTCAGATCTCTTCCTCTATGGTCCCCGACAAAACAAATTGCATTGATGAATACGCGTTTGTTCACGACCTCTTACGGGGGAATTTACACAACTGTCCTCTCTGCCTAAATTAGTGAGCTTAAAACAGCAAAGTAAAAAGGGCACTTCATTTTGAACAGGACAATTTTTCATGTTTTTAAAAACGTGCGCGCACGTTCCACCAGTTGTGGCACTTCTAACAGTCTGTGACAGTAATTGAGGGGCACAATTGGGAGAAGGGGAACGTGTCACTGGCCTTCGGTTCCTACGCATATGTAGTGGCGTGACAAAAAGGATAATTAATTAATGTTACTGTAAAATCTCCTCATTACCTGGTTGCGCCTGCGCCGCAAGGTGGGTTGGCGATAACCGAGTGGCTTTTGGGACGTTGCATACTTTTCTGTTGATTGAGAACTACTTGCTTGGGGTAAAATAATACATGAAGAGAAATTACTCAACCAATTAAAAAGGTCCTGGGTGTGTGTGTGTCTGTGGGGACGGGAGGAGGGGAGGGCCGCGGGGGGTATACCCAAGTATACAATAGGGTGTATACCCAAGTATACAATAGGGTGTATACCCAAGTATACAATAGGCTGGAAAGGGTGGGTAATCCCCGCGGGCCCTGAGCAAAAACCAACATTTGAGGGGCCCTGAGCAATGACACCACGATATCTTTGTTATGGGGCCCTGAACACCAAATTCTCAACGGGCCTCCAGACTTCTAGTTGCGCTTCTCCCCACGTCGTCAACACGTATACCGAAGAAAAACAAATTGTTTATACTTTTAGATTGTAATAGTACGCCGTATAAGAAAAAAAAAAAAAAAAGCTTTGGAGAGGAAAAACAAAGTTTTGAAGAAAGTAATAACGACTAATGTTAATTTTAAGTATGGGTTTAGGTTATGCTTAAACCATAGCTTTTCTCGCAAAACATCTTTTTCCTCTCAAAACTACTTCTTTTTTGTCAAAATGTAATAACCCAGTACCCTTCCTACATGTCCTATGCTCCTGGTGTTTGAGTATACATGGGGGAGTGTTTGGTTGTGCTTAGCAATGTGATTATCGCGCGCATGCGTGCATAGAATATCAGGTAAGTCGGCAAAATAAAATATTTTAAATCATACTAACATGTACAACAATTCCCAAACTGCTTAAAAGGTACTCTCATTATTTCTTAGATTAAAAATTTCAATCTTTCCACTGTACGTGTCTTAATTCTCAAACTTTCTGGGTCCAACGCCGCGCCGTGTTACCTTAAATCAGTAAATACGGAAGATAACTAGACTAGAACTAGAAAGATACGAGTATGAAAAATGGCGACCATAACGTACAGCAGTGACGTGATGTTTTCCAGATGAAATGTATATATTTTATAAAGAGACAAGCTGGATGAACCATTTGAAGGTAAAGACACCAATTATAGTCAAGCTGGAAAGAGGTACAACGAAACTAGAGTGACAAAATTGGTGATGATCGACAGCAGTGGCGTAGCCAAGATTTTCATATTGGCGGGGGAAGGAGGGGTAGATGGGGGGAGGGGGTGGGGGGTTAATTGAACCGACACGATTTTTAGTTGTGTAGTTGAAGTGATACCGAAGGTGTCACTGCGAGCGAAAAGCGCTCTACTAGTCGGCGTGGGGTCTAGGGGCTCCCGGAAGCTCTCGCAAAATTGACATTTCAAGGGAGAAAAAAAAAAGTATATCACAATGCATAGTCAAAAGGTATATTATAAAGTTCAAAATTCATGTCAAATAGAGCTATAATACATCATATACAAAACACAAAATTATGAAAACGCATAATGTGGAATTATAATGTTTTATTGTTTATGTTTGTACATGGCTAGGTTTATCGTCACTCTATGAAAAATATTGGTTGTCTAAATGAAAGATTTTCAACAATTTACGACAAACTTGACGTTGTCAAACTTTTAAAAAAAACCTGTTCTGTCACGTCCACTCCCACACCCCTCCCCTCTACCTCCCCCTCTCTCTCTCTTAATTCATGTAATTAAATACAAAATTGCACAAATGTTTTATTTATTATTACCGAAGAACGTTTTTCTGCGAAAGTGCCCTTTTGAAATTTATAAACATAATAAGCACCTGGAATGTCAAAGATTGTTGAACCAACGGCAACAATCTGAACCGACGGATTAAAGTATTGTGGGAGGGGGAGATCACGCCTCGCCCCTTCTGGCTACGCCACTAATCGACATCGTCCTACTGCAGTTTTGTGTGTACCGTACCGTCACACACCGTGCACGTTGTTGTTTTTGTGTAGGCAGTGTATGTTTGCGCAGGCTAGGCAGGTAGGCCGCATGCAGCCCTATTGTGTACGCGCGTACCTAACATTCTGAGCATGTTGTGCTTTATTTGAAAAATGCTGAAGTCAAACGAAGAAGAGGAAATGATTAAAGTTTGAAATTCGTATTGTGCCTGCTCCAAGAATTCAAAAGCGGTATCAATTGATTGAAAGTTCATTCTTCTCCACAATTCAAGAATTATATATCAACAACATTGCCATTGACCACAAGATAACACAATTTCAAAAAGTTAGCAATTTTGTACACCAATTCATATACAAATTACAGTAGGCCCTAACGTGCTTTGATTTACACGTTTGACTGAAAAATTATCCACACTAATGTAAATAAAATGAAGAGAATACTGACCAGCTTACGTTTTTCTCTAAAAGGCTTAAACATGTTTAATCTTATTTTTAATCTGTCCTAAGATTAAAAACTAAGTTTTAATCCAAAAGGGTTAAACATTTAAAATCTTATTTTGACTCTTTCTTAAGATTAAAAACTTTTAATTATAGAAAAGGCTAGATTTTAATCCATTTGTCTTCCATCACAATCACCGTGCTTTGCTTAGATTAAAATTTTAATCTTTAGATTTTAACTTTAATCTAACTAATTAATATTTAACAAATCATTAGCCTTCAGTGAGAGTCGAACTCACGACCCCTGGTTTACGAGACCAGTGCTCTCACCACTGAGCTATGAAGGCTGCATATATTTCTATTTATCTAAATGAATGATTAATATCTCAACACATTTGGTTTTCATTACTAGTTTAAGGCCTTATATGACATCTGGCACAGCCGCACAAGCGTATATATTTACTTTTCAGTCAGAATATAAAAAAAAAAATCGATTAGAACATTTGATTAAAGTTGTATAGGCTATACGTGGCATAATATCAGGCTACAAACTTATGGTAAAAATCATGAAAGCAGCAAAGAAGTGAATCCTTAACATTGCTTACGGCGGTCATTTCACAGCTATAAAGGTCAGAGATTGTAATAACATGAACAGTAATATCAGAGAGCGTGACGTCATTCGTCCTATACTTTCTGGTAATATATACAATTAAAGTCCACATTTCTGATTGGTCATACACAAAACCAATCAATAACCGCCGCGGAAGTGACAATTGCACTGCAGACTAGGCACACACATACACACACGCGTGCGCGTGCGCATACACACAATGCGTACAGTATACTTAATTATAAACCATCAACAACCGGATGTGACGTTGATATGAATATCGCAATTTTACATGCAATCTTTAATTTTTTTCAACTTCAGAATATGTTAGTCTGATGTAAGAATGCAGTTTAAATATTTTGGGTATATCAAAGACTCCATGCAAATTATAAAGTATATATCCATCCTTCATGACCGGATCGAGTAGCTATTGATTTCGATTGTGCCTCCGCCCCCCTCCCCCCCCCAAAAAAAAAAAAAAAAAAAAAAATACAAAAAAAATAAACCGAATAGGTCTAAAAATTCCAATAGGTGACATACTTTGAGGTAATGACATTTTTTTGCTCCAGATCATGTATGATGCTGCAGCAAATATTGTCCCTCGCGTACTAACTTGGAGGAGCCGGGGGTGGGGGGGGGGGGGGCGGTTAGGTCTGACATTATTCTAAGAAAAGGTATCAACTGGTGAAACATTTTTTTACTTCCTTTGTTTGAACATCCCCTATCCCAAATATTTTCTATACTAGAACCAAAAATTCCTCACCCATCATGGTCGCAATTAATAACCTAACTAATATATGGATTAACTAGCCTAGAGGGCATCTCCTCTGGGCAGTAAATGGCTTGACATGGGTAACCCCCCCTCCACTTTCTCCCAAAATCCCGCATATGGCTTGACACGTTACTGATATAAACTCACTGACGTCACTTCCGCGTCGATTTTTGATTGGATTGTTAGTATGTATGGCTGCGGAGGGAGGTATCACGAAATCACGCTAATTGATACTAAAATCAATACAAAAGATATAAATTCGGATAAAAGTGGGGTAAACCCCCCACTTCCCCATCCCCCCCCCACCCCCTCCTTCCCCCATCCCCACCTTCCCCAATCCCCCACCTTCCCCACCCCCACCCCACCCCACCCCACCTTCCCCACCCCTTGCTTCCCCAAATCCCGCATATGGCTTGACACGTTACTGATATAAACTCACTGCCGTCACTTTGTCGTTATTTTTGATTGGATTGTTAGTATGTATAAAATTAAACTAGAAACGTTGATTGTAGGGGGAGGAAGGACTGGGGCACGGTTCCCACTTTTCCGGAAATGACAAAAGTGCCCATTTTAAAAATGAAAAGACCCCTCAAGAGCCTCAATTACTGTCAAAGGTGTAAGAACTGGTGGAATTTGCGCGTACGTTATATATTACAACAGATTTTCTTTCAAAATGAAATGCTCTTCTTCACCCATAGGAAACTGGCAAGTTTTGTCAGTCCCGCACGGGGATTGATATTGACATACCTCCGTGTAGTGCTTTGTCCTCATGAATCTGAATCTGAATTGGTGAAGTCGGCAAAAATCCTTTTAGAAGACATTAACGCCAACTGAGCGTAAAAGTATGGAAAAAAGAAAGAAAAATCAATCAATCAATTAACAAGCTTAGCACGTTTAGCTTTAAAACAGTTTAGACTTGGTTTACAATCACCAAACAACTGGTTATTATTGACTTGGTTGTCGATGTTATGTCTGTCCATCGTATTGAGCGTTTCAATTGTTACTATTATAACCGAATATGCAGGCGACGACCCCGTCATTGTAATTGTGTGTTCACTCGTCGTCGTCGCATGTACAATGTCCGATGGTAAAGCATTCCAATCTTTTGGTGTTTGAGGAAAGAAGGAGTGTTTATAAACATTGTTTTTAGCATAAGGAACGTGGAAATTCAGATCATGGTTATTTCTTGCATTAATTCTTGCGTATGGAATCAGGTTATCATTATCAATGGGGACAAGACTGTTATTGATTTTATATAGCATTTTTAGACGGGTGTTCCTTCTTCTTGTTATTAGCAGGGCCAATCTAATTCATGAAGCATGTCTTAGTGACACTAGATTTATAAGAGTGGTGTGTAGAAGCTCCTTGGTCTGCCATACATAACCTGGCTGCTCTCCTTTGAATAGATTCAAGCAGGGAAGTGCCAAGTTTATCTACATCGCACTGATGAGCCCGGGGTGCCAAACTGCTGATGCATACTCAAGTACTGGCCTAACTAGAGCTTTATATGCAGTGGTCAGTGGGACAGTTTGCGAGGTTACGTCTTAATAGGCCAAGTACAGAGTTTGCTTTGTTGGTGATGTTGTTTATATCTTTATCCCACCTGAGTTTATTATCAATTCCAACACCGTGACGGGTGGGCCCGTTGACATGTTTTAGCGGCTGGTTGCACAAGGTATAAGCTGGTGATTTATGGCATTTTCTGGGAGATATTGAGAGAATGTAGCATTTAGAGGGGTTGAAATTCATTTGCCTTTAGTTTGCCGGGCCATTGTTCAAGTTTATTTAGATCATCTTGGAGGATTTGTTGGTCAGAGGGTTTATCAGTTGTTCTATACACAAGACAATCATCAGCAAACAGTCTAACCGTGCTGTTTATATTATCAGGGATGTCATAGACATCCTCTAACCCGCACGTCCCGGGTTCGTATCCCGGTGGGTCTGCAACCAGTGAGTTGACAACTGGTTATCGAAGGCCGTAGCCCTCTTCATATAATGTCCAGCACTGGTTGCTTTCGGGACGTTTAACCTTGTTATGTTATGCTATTTGGGTTTCCTCTGGAAATTTACCCCTATCTAAAAATGAAGTGGTCCTTTTACATAATTTGATTGACTTCCTGGCCCCGCGTTAGTAGGTAGGCCTACACAATAATTAATCATTAATACGACTGAGGTTATTATTTCGAAATAATAAAATCCCGAACCTTTCATTCAAGAATGGGTAATCTATTGATCTTTACACGTAAAGCACACACAGTGGAGGATAGCTCCACGGTTCAACGAAAACAATACGTACGTACTGACTAAACGTGAGGAAATGCTTGTGTGATTTACTAGTACAACGTTTGCGAGCCTCAGGTATCAACAGCCTCTATAGCTCAGTGGTTAGAGCACTGGTCTTGTAAACCAGGGGTCGTGAGTTCAAATCTCACTAGGGGCTTCTTTTGCAACAGTTTGCAAATTAATTTACGTTGAAAATTTAATTTCTACTTCGCTAAAATCTTAAATTAATGAAAGAAATCTTTCATTTTCGTTAAATTCTCTTAAAGTGTCGAAATAATTCCAAATTTTACCAAAAGTTTCAATATTTTAAATGATTAATTTAGTGGTCGAGCGCGTCCATCTTATATGAAAGAAGACTTCACGAGAAACCAAATGGTGAAGAGAGCATTAAAAAAAATCTTATTCCGTTAAGGATATACTAAAGTTTGGTATCAATTGTGTAGAAACGACTGAAATCAGACTACCAGACTAGTTGTGACGTCATAGCCTCATGATTCCCTAAAATCTTTATGTAGGCCTATTCTATCAAATTTAGTCCTGCGATTTTGTGGCTTAAAAATCATGGAATATGTCAAACTTTTAAGTAGTAAAACTGAATCGAGGAAGGGTATTTATAATATACCACCTGAAGAAAGTTTGAAGAAAAATAATTCAAATAGTGAACAAATTAAACAAACTCTTTAAAATACATAAAGATTTTGATAAATCTGAGTCTGTAACATCACAACTAGTCTGTTTCAGTCGTTTCTACAGAAAAAAAACCAAACTTTAAACTTAATTATCTCCTTAACGGAATAAGATTTCGCAATGCTTTCTCCATCATTTTGTTTCTTGTGAAGTCCTCTTTCATATAAGATGGACATGCTTGACCACTGACCTAACCCTTTAATAAATTTTCCTTCAATTGTACCATTTTTCAGAAATAATGTCCCGCTATGTGACCTCCCGATGTGATCATAAACGAAAGGCATTGATCCAATTGTTGCTTCTGTAAGGGACGCGAAGATTTTTAAGATGAAAACAAAAAGAAAAGATGGATCAGGCTAGGAAATTTACGTATGTAAGTTCTTGTCGTTTCCTATTTAGTCCTTAATTAAAAAAAAAATGTATAATAATGGATGGTGAACTACCCCTTCCACCATCCAATGACCTTCTTCAAAAGGGGGCGAAGCCAGACAGTGGTGTAACCAGCATATACAAGGTTTCATTTTTAGGGTGCCATAAGCATATTCTTCCCCCACCAACGTCCCCCCTTGAAAGAGTACATCCGAGGCAGTGGTGCCTATTTCTTTTCAACATTGTAGGGGAGGCAGGATGGGGAGGGGGTGGAAGACCCAAACACAGGTGTAACTAGTTCCCAGTTCCACTATAGTACGGGGTTCAAGAAGTCAGTCATGCGGCAAGATCATTCTTTCAAACAAAGACAACATTAACCTATTAAACATTACTACGGTGTCAAAACAAAACACACCAAAGTTTCTTAACTTTATACAAAATGTATTGCTTCTTTGTACAATCAATTAAAAACTTGACAACATAAACGTAAAGGACTTCAACATAGCAAGGGTATGCGATCCTAAAAGGCGGTGGTTTTCAGATTAAAAAAAAAATTCAGACCCAAGCTGGTTATACAAGATTCTGTTCTCTCATGAGTGAGGGGCAAAGGCCTACAAATCAGACAAAATATGTTATTCATACAAAATGCTCTTTTGGTGGACCCCTAAAGAGTCACTTTTCAGTAATCACTTTTCGGTCTAGTACTCCTTTGAATACAAACATACAGACCTTCATCATGATACACAAGAAATGGAAGGGTGAAGCAAACTAGGAGCAAAGAAACCCGAAGGGTCTAATTTCCTCATTCTTTTTCAAATAATACTCACCAAATTCATAAGAGAACAATGTTTGTAGAAAACAGGTTCGCTTGAAGTATGGTTTTTACCAAATACAATGCAATAATCCTGAGCAAAATATACACAATGATTTATTATCTACCTAAGACACACACCCCATCACTTCTGATCATGTGTAGGAAATGTCTCCCTTGTGTTGCAGTGCCATGATACGAGAAGAAAATGAAATCCCTGCTTGTTATTCACATGCCCTTCAGCACAGGCAATATTGCCATCCAAAAAGACCCTTTTATTATGTAACTCAGGACAAACTTCATTTAACTTTACCCATCGCTTCTGACCACGTGCAGGAAAATGAATGTTTTCTGCCACGACATAAGAACACAAAAACTGAATCTGTCCTTGTATGCAAGGTCACATTCATAAGCGGGATTTGAAGGGGTGGGGCAAAGGGGCGGATTTGAAGGGGGTCATGTGCATAAGTGGGATTTGAAGGGGTGGGGGCAAGGGCGGATCATGTGCATAAGTGGGATTTGAAGGGGTGGGAGATAAGGGGGCGGATTTGAAGGGGTCACGTGCGTAAGTGGGATTTGAAGGGGTGGGGCAAAGGGGATCACATGATTAAGTGGGATTTGAAGGGGTGAGGGGAAAGGGGCGGATTTGAAGGGGTGGGGCAAAGACGCGGATTTGAAGGAGTGGGGGGAAAGGGGCGGAATTGAAGGGATGGATTTGAAGGAGTGGGGCAAAGGGGCATATTTGAGGGTCACATGCATAAGCGGGATCTAAAGGGGTGGGGAAAGGGGGCAGATTTGAGGGGGTAAGGAGTGGATTTGAAGGAGGCCATTCCCCCCCCCCCCGCCCCCACACACTTTTCTTCCGAATTTGTGTCCTTTGTATGGTAATTTTTCGCATCCTAGCATGAATTTGCTTCCCCCCACTTTTGGTGGGCAAATCCTGCCCATGGTGACACGACAGTGTCAGCTTGAAAACTGGCATGTTTGTTAATGTTCATTAAAAAAATTTAAGGATAATGCAAGATCCTTTTCAAAATACTTTAAAAAGAAAGAAAAAAAGAGTTTTACATAACTAAAATAATTTACCCAACACTTCTGACCATGTGTTGTGCCATAGTGCCACGAGACAATAAAATTCACTAAAATCTGTTTTTGTATGTCACAAGACAATGTACAAGGTCATGTGACTCTTTGAACTTACCAACTGCACTACAAACCTTCAGGGATAAACCTTACCAAAATACTTATGAAATTCATAACATAACCAGTGCTCACAAAATCCAGTGAGCTCGCAGCCTGGGGCCACCGAGAATTTCACTTGGGCACCTGTAACATCAAGTCAAAACCTCGAGATACATTTTGTGTTTTAAGCCCCAAATCTTTCAGGTCTATATCGCTTACAACAGAACCCACAATCCAGCACAAGCAATTAATCCAGGGATTTCCACACACCTTCACCTTACTTCCATGGTCATAATCCGACATTGATAGTAAACAAATTTTACTGCAGCTGCATTGACTTTCACATTCAACAGAAAGACATAAGTATTCCTGTAATCAATGTGTCTGGCTTTAAGTAATAATTTACAAATAGGATGGTATTTAACAGTGAAGGTTTTGTTTGTTTATTGATGAGTGATTTGAAGTGACGTTTTTGTTCAACCTTGTAGGCTTTGAGGATTTTGGACTAAAAATTCATTGCAACAGATTTTCATCATGATGACTGTCTTAAAAGTCCAATGGCCCTACCACTCTAAACATGTGTTAACATATACTTAGTAATAACTTAGGCTACCAACTAGCCTTGTTAGGCTCCCACTCTAAACATGTTGGTAGCCAATAGAGCACCTGGTCTTCAAACAATTTTTCGAGCACTGATAACTAAGATACACTTTAACCTTCGCTTCTGACCATGTGTAGAAAATGACTACTGTGTGCCGCAGTGCTATGCCACAACAGAAGTCACATAAAAGTGCTATCGACCGAAAAGTAAGGACACTTTGGAATTGCTAAGTCAAGAGAACTTTGGAATATCACTGGTCAATTACTTGTGTAATTGAAAAACTACTGAAAACTTAATTATTATTAATTTAGACAGTAGTCCCAACGATTTTCAGTGCCATCACATGCACGATTAGGTGTGTTTGAATATTCTTGAGACTCAATAAAAATAAGCCTTCACTTTTCGGCCACCAGCTCCTTTATATTCTTTTATGTTACATGACAATGTGCAAGGTCATGTGACTCAGCTTGACAACTGTGCTACAAACCTTCACTTACAACAGCAGTTTGTGCAGAATGTTTTTCTATCACAGTACAATCAATTTTATGATATGAGCAGAAAGTCCTGTCGATTGTCACGTTGTAAAGACTGACACCTCTTGCATGTTAGGATACATAACCCTAGGACACCTCTTGCATGACCCTGTGGAGAGGAGCGTGCATGAAGCAATTGTGCAATGCTTCCATTACACACCAAAGAAATTCCTGTTAGGATATGTAAGCCTAGGACTAACTGGTTTGGGATGGGGAAATTAACAACCAAAGAAATCTATGTTAGGATACATAACCTTAGGACACCTGTTGTGTGCTTTTGTGGAGAGAGGCATGCATGAAGCAATTGTGCAATGCCTCAATTACACACCCAAGAAATTCATGTTAGGATATATAACCTTAGGACAACTCTTGCCTAACTCTTGTGGGCAGGGGTGTTAATGAAGCAATTGTGCAATGCCTCATAACCGAAGCAAAGAAATTCATGTTATGCTATATAGGGCTAATTGGTTGGGGATTAGGAAACTGCCTAATTCACACCAAAGCAATCCATGTTAGGATATATAACCTTAGGACCTACATATCTGGATAAAATTGAAGTAAATCACATTAAGGACAAGAAAGCAAAGATATACTGTCCATATTCAAAAGGACATACTCTTTTCCTGTAGCATGTCATGTTGGGGAAAACTATCTGCAAGGAGGTGGTGTGAGGGAAGGGGGAAGGGGAGGAAAAATATCTCAGAAACTGATATTACCTGTGCAAATCTAAAAACTTAGTTCTTAGTTGCAATGAATGCCATAAAATAATTTGGGTTCCAACCACGAATGACATCAAATGTTCTTTCGGACAACTTTGACCAATCCTGCAACTTTAATAATGATGTTCCAAAATTTATTAACTACACTCGGGTACCCACATCCTCAAAAAACATTCAACAGATATTAATATCAGTTATCTTTCTAAAAGATGAACAACCAGAAAAAGAAGATGT
Organism: Chiridota heheva; assembly: GCA_020152595.1. Lineage (NCBI taxonomy): Eukaryota > Metazoa > Echinodermata > Holothuroidea > Apodida > Chiridotidae > Chiridota > Chiridota heheva. Next base: position 208,229 of record JAIGNY010004118.1, read on the forward strand.
CACTTTTATCTTCACATTTGTTTCAACGTGAAACATTTTTTTCTATTTTCCACATTTCAGACATTACTTCTTTCAAAATTTCAAACTTTGACCCCATTTGATCGTCTTTTTCTTAACAAATGCTATATTAATCCATGAGATTGGTGAGCATGGTGTTATGTGCTTTTGATGGAATGGTATTTTCATCCATGAGAGTGGTGGGCATGGTATCATGTGCCTTTGAGGGAATGGTATTTTCATCCATGAGAGTGGTGGGCATGGTATCATGTGCCTTTGAGGTGATGGTATTTTCATCCATGAGAGTGGTGGGCATGGTATCATGTGCCTTTGAGGGAATGGTATTTTCATCCATGAGAGTGGTGGGCATGGTATCATGTGCCTTTGAGGGAATGGTATTTTCATCCATGAGAGTGGTGGGCATAGTATCATGTGCCTTTGAGGGAATGGTATTTTCATCCATGAGATTGGTGGGCATGGTATCATGTGCCTTTGAGGGAACGGTATTTTCATCAATGAGATTGGTGGGGATGGTATCATGTGCCTTTAAAGGAATGGTATTTTCATCAATGAGATTGGTGGGCATGGAATCATGTGCCTTTGAGGGAATGTTATTTTCATCAATGAGATTGGTGGGCATGGAATCATGTACCTTTGAGATATTGGTATTTTTATCCATGAGATTGGTGGGCATGGAATCATGTACCTTTGAGGGAACGGTATTTTCATCCATGAGATTGGTGGGCATGGTATCATGTGCCTTTGAGGAACGGTATTTTCATCCATTAGATTGGTGGGCATGGTATCATGTACCTTTGAGGGAACGGTATTTTCATCCATTAGATTGGTGGGCATGGTATCATGTGCCTTTAAAGGAATGGTATTTTCATCCATGAGATTGGTGGGCATGGTATCATGTGCCTTTGAGGGAACGGTATTTTCATCCATTAGATTGGAGGGCATGGTATCATGTGCCTTTAAGGGAATGATATTTTCATCCATGACATAGGTGGGCATGGTATCATGTACCTTTGAGGGAATGGTATTTTTATCCATGAGATTGGTGAGCATGGTATCATGTGCCTTTGAGGGAATGGTATTTTCATCCATTAGATTGGTGGGCATGGTATCATGTGCCTTTAAAGGAATGGTATTTTCATCAATGAGATTGGTGGGGATGGTATCATGTGCCTTTAAAGGAATGGTATTTTCATCAATGAGATTGGTGGGCATGGAATCATGTGCCTTTGAGGGAATGTTATTTTCATCAATGAGATTGGTGGGCATGGAATCATGTACCTTTGAGGGAATGGTATTTTTATCCATGAGATTGGTGAGCATGGTATCATGTGCCTTTAAGGGAATGGTATTTTCATCCATGAGATTGGTGGGCATGGAATCATGTACCTTTGAGGGAACGGTATTTTCATACATGAGATTGGTGGGCATGGTATCATGTACCTTTGAGGAAATGGTATTTCATCCATGAGATTGGTGGGCATGGTATCATGTACTGTTGAGGGAATGGTATTTTCATCCATGAGATTGGTGGGCATGGAATCATGTACCTTTGAGGGAATGGTATTTTCAGGGGGTTCGTGAGCTTGGTCTCAGCTATTTTTTAGCGAATGCTATTTTCATGGGGTTGGTGGGGGTGATTTTGAAGCCCTGTAATGAATCTTTTGCCTTCCCTGATTGAACTTCGTCAAAGAACTCCACGAATGCGATGTCATGGCGACCGGGAACCAGACGAACTTCTTTGAAACCATCAAACCTGGAAAAGAAAGAGCAGTGTGACGGTTTATAATGTGATAAACAGAACAAAAACAGTATACAGATCTTTTAAACACGAGATTAGTCGAATGAGATTTCTTCAGTCCTTCAACCAATCAACTGCTGGGAAATTTTATCTTTGTTTCCCAACCAATCAGATGTAGGTTTAAGCAAAAAATTGTAAACAGCAATATGTGCACCTATTTACCTTCATATATAACGATGTACGCACTCGAAAATCTTTTTCCACTCACATGGTCCATACCGTGCAAAAATTGTGCACACGGCCAAGATTACCTCAGTATTTGATTGATAAATAAAATTCCCCTATATCAATCCCTGTCTTGTTAACACACCTTCCACCAACTGTCTCACATGCCATCCCACCCTATAGCAATCCTTGTGTTGTTAACACACCTTCCACCTACTGTCTTACATGCCATCCCACCCTATATTAATCCCTGTGCTGCTATTAACACACCTTCCACCCACTGTCTCACATGCCATCACACCCTATATCAATCCCTGTGCTGCTATTTACACACCTTCCACCCACTGTCTCACATGCCATCCCACCCTATATCAATCCCTGTGCTGCTATTAACACACCTTCCACCCATTGTCTCACATGCCATCCCACCCTATATCAATCCCTGTGTTGTTAACACACCTTCCACCCACTGTCTCACATGCCATCCCACCCTATATCAATCCCTGTGCTGCTATTAACACACCTTCCACCCACTGTCTCACATGCCATCCCACCCTATATTAATCCCTGTGTTGTTAACACACCTTCCACCCACTGTCTCACATGCCATCCCATCCTATACCAGTCTCTGTGCTGCTATTAACACACCTTCCACCCAGTCTCACATGCCATCCCACCCTATATCAATGCCTGTGCTGCTATTAACACACCTTCCACCCAGTCTCACAAGCCATCCCACCCTATATCAATCCCTGTGCTGCTATTAACACACCTTCCACCCATTGTCTCACATGCCATCCCACCCTATATCAGTGCCTGTGCTGCTATTAACACACCTTCCACCCACTGTCTCACATGCCATCCCACCCTATATCAATGCCTGTGCTGCTATTAACACACCTTCCACCCACTGTCTCACATGCCATCCCACCCTATATCAATCCCTGTGTTGTTAACACACCTTCCACCCACTGTCTCACATGCCATCCCACCCTATATCAATCCCTGTGCTGCTATTAACACACCTTCCACCCACCGTCTCACATGCCATCCCACACTATATCAGTCTCTGTGCTGCTATTAACACACCTTCCACCCACTGTCTCACATGCCATCCCACCCTATATCAATCCCTGTGTTGTTAACACACCTTCCACCCACTGTCTCACATGCCATCCCACCCTATATCAATCCCTGTGTTGTTAACACACCTTCCACCCACTGTCTCACAAGCCATCCCACCCTATATCAATGCCTGTGCTGCTATTAACACACCTTCCACCCACTGTCTCACATGCCATCCCACCCTATATCAATCCCTGTGTTGTTAACACACCTTCCACCCACTGTCTCACATGCCATCCCACCCTATATCAATCCCTGTGCTGCTATTAACACACCTTCCACCCACTGTCTCACATGCCATCCCACCCTATATCAATCCCTGTGCTGCTATTAACACACCTTCCACCCATTGTCTCACATGCCATCTATATTAATCCTGTGCTGTAATTAACACACCTTCCACCCACCTGCTCACATGCTATCCCACACCTATATCAATCCCTGTGTTGTTAACACACCATGCCATCCCACCTATATCAGTGCCTGTGCTGCTATTAACACACCTTCCACCCACTATTGTCTCACATGCCATCCCACCTATATCAATCCCTGTGCTATCAATCCTATTAACACACCTTCCACCCATTGTCTCATGCTATATCAATCCCTGTGTTGTTAACACACCTTCCACCCACTGTCTCACATGCCATCCCACCCTATATTAATCCCTGTGCTGCTATTAACACACCTTCCACCTACTGCCTCACATGCCATCCCACCCTATATATCAATCCACCCCTGTGTTGTTATTAACACACACCTTCCACCCACTGTCTCACATGCCATCCCATAACACACCTTCCATATCATGCCATCCCTCTATTGCTATTAACACACCTTCCACCACTGCTATTATGCCATCATGCCATCCCCCTATATTAAACAATCCATCCCCTTCCACCACTGTCTCACATGCCATCCCACCCTATATCAATCCCTGTGCAATGCTATATGCTATTAACACACCTTCCACCCACCTATTAACACACCACTGTCTCTGCCACACATGCCATCCACCACCCTGCCATGTCTCACATGCCATCCATCCCCCTATATCAATCCCTGTGTGCTATTAACACACCTTCCACCCACTGTCTCACATGCCATGCCAACTATATCAACCCCACCCATCCCATATCAATCCCCATCTCTGTTGTTAACACACCTTCCACCACTGTCTCACATGCCATCCCACCCTATATCAATCCCTGTGCTGTTGTTAACACACCTTCCACCCCCTGTCTCATGCCATCCCACCCTATATCAATCCCTGTGCTGCTATTAACACACCTTCCACCCACTGTCTCACATGCCATCCCACCCTATATCAATCCCTGTGCTGCTATTAACACACCTTCCACCCACTGTCTCACATGCCATCCCACCCTATATCAATCCCTGTGTTGTTAACACACCTTCCACCCCCTGTCTCACATGCCATTCCACCCTATATCAATCCCTGTGTTGTTAACACACCTTCCACCCACTGTCTCACATGCCATCCCACCCTATATCAATCCTGTGCTGCTATTAACACACCTTCCACCCACTGTCTCTCATGCCATCCCACCCTATATCAATCCCTGTGCTGCTATTAACACACCTTCCACCCCTGTCTCACATGCCATCCCACCCTATATTAATCCCTGTGTTGTTAACACACCTTCCACCCACTGTCTCATGCCATCCCACCCTATATCAATCCTGTGTTGCTATTAATACACCTTCCACCCACTGTCTCTCATGCCATCCCACCTATATCAATCCCTGTGCTGCTGTTAACACACCTTGCCATCACCCATCCCTGTCTCATGCCATCCCACCCTATATCAATCCCTGTGTTGTTAACACACCTTCCACCCACTGTCTCACATGCCATCCCACCCTATATCAATCCCTGTGTTGTTAACACACCTTCCACCACTGTCTCATGCCATCCATGCCATCCCACCCTATATCAATCCCTGTCTCACATGCTGCTGTTAACACACCTTCCACCCACTGTCTCATGCCATCCCATGCCATCCCACCCTATATCCACCCAATCCCTATTAACACACCTTGTTGTTAACACACCTTCCACCCACTGTCTCACATGCCATCCCACCCTATATCAATCCCTGTGTCTTGCCATTCCACACCATATAACACACCTTCCACCCACTGTCTCACATGCCATCCCACCCTATATTAATCCGTGCTGCTATTAATACACCTTCCACCCACTGTCTCTCATGCCATCCCACCCTATATCAATCCCTGTGCTGCTGTTAACACCCCTTCCACCCAGTCTCACATGCCATCCCACCCTATATCAATCCCTGTGTTGTTAACACACCTTCCACCCACTGTCTCACATGCCATCCCACCCTATATCAATGCCTGTGCTGCTATTAACACACCTTCCACCCACTGTCTCACATGCCATCCCACCCTATATCAATCCCTGTGTTGTTACCACACCTTCCACCCACTGTCTCACATGCCATCCCACCCTATATCAATCCCTGTGCTGCTATTAACACACCTTCCACCCACTGTCTCACATGCCATCCCACCCTATATCAATCCCTGTGCTGATGTTAACACACCTTCCACCTACTGTCTGACATACCACCCCACCCTATATCTCACCCTATGTATTGCAATCATATCTGAAATTCAGATGATAATCCACAAAATATCCCCTATGTCATTCCACCCTGTCCCATATATCATTCCACCCTGTCCCACATGTCATTCCACCCTATCCCACATGTCATTCCACCCTATCCCACATGTCATTCCACCCAGTCCCACATGTCATTCCACCCTGTCCCACATGTCATTCCACCCTGTCGCACATGTCATTCCACCCTATCCCACATGTCATTCCACCCTATCCCACATGTCATTCCACCCTGTCCCACATGTCATTCCACCCTGTCCCACATGTCATTCCACCCTGTCCCACATGTCATTCCACCCTGTCCCACATGTCATTCCACCCTGTCCCACATGTCATTCCACCCTATCCCCATGTCATTCCCCTGACCCACATGTCATTCCACCCTGTCCACATGTCATTCCACCCTGTCCCACATGTCATTCCACCCTGTCCCACATGTCATTCCACCCTATCCCACATGTCATTCCACCCTGTCCCACATGTCATTCCACCCTATCCCACATGTCATTCCACCCTGTCCCACATGTCATTCCACCCTGTCCCACATGTCATTCCACCCTGTCCCACATGTCATTCCACCCTATCCCACATGTCATTCCACCCTATCCCACATGTCATTCCACCCTATCCCACATGTCATTCCACCCTGTCCCACATGTCATTCCACCCTGTCCCACATGTCATTCCACCCTATTCCACATGTCATTCCACCCTATCCTACATGTCATTCCATCCTGTCCCACATGCCCAAATCCTTAAGACTGGTCCAGAATATAGCAGGGTGTAACTTACTATTAGGGATTATTTATAAGGCACTACGAGGGTAGGTTTGAGGGCACTTGATATGTAAATCAAGGAATCATTATAATCAATTTTCTTTTGAAAGTAAATCCCTATTTTTCTGGGGCATAAACATTAAGAACTTTTGGCCCTTAGACCCCTCCAACCCGACACCCTCGATTTTCTCAAAATCAGGGGTAATCCACACTATTCAACCCGAGAGACTCTTCACAATTCATTGACTAGCAACCAGCTATTCTTACACCATACACAATACAGGGGTGATCTATACCTTCTTAACTGACAGCATCTTCATAGTCTATCAGTTTACTTGTTAGCAACCAGCTACTGTTACACTGTACACAATGGGTCATTCATCTTGGGCTCAAGCCACATAACTGCTGTTTAGTGATGTGAATCAGATTAGTCCTTGGCCGAGCCTAAATATAAATATACATTATATGCTTAGGAGGACTTTGTGCAAAACCCATGAATGATTGATGGACCATTCCTCGTAAGGATGGTTATCTAGCCCACTAATGATTGATGGACCTTTCCTCGTAAGAATGGTTATTTAGCCCATGAATGATTGATGGACCATTCCTCGTAGAATGGTTATTTCATCATGATAGCCATTTGTGTCAACTCAGCTTTGAGAGAAGATAACTTACTGCTTGAACAAGACTTCCAACATAAGCTCTGTTGTCTCCTCAGGCAGGTTTGTGAGAAACAGAATTGCATTGGGTACTTCAGGCGCTAAAAGATAAATGAAATATAACAGTTGTTATAGAATAATACAACTAGACATCAGTGATGCTGTAGCTCAACATAAGCTCTGTGGTCTCCTCAGGCAGGTTTGTGAGAAACAGAAATGCATTGGGTACTTCAGGCGCTAAAAAATAAATGAAATATAATAGGTGCAGTGTTCACATTAAGATGCGGTATTGCGCACATATTATGAAATTCCCGCTCAAAAATAATTAGGCGGGTGGGCGAGGAGGAAGAAGAGAGAAAGGGGAGGGGGGGGGGGGGGAGGGGGAAGGTAGACACACAAAAAAAGCCTGCAAAATTTTCAGCCAAAATATAGTAAATATAGTATTTGACTTGTTCATTTAATGTCTTTTTTTTACCTCTGGCGTTTATGAATCCAGCATATTTTGGTCACACACGTAACTGAGAATTACCTACATCAAGTCACAATTACTGATGGTTCCTTATTTCACAACAAAAGCCTGGTCTCATGGCTCTTGCGAAAGATGCAAGTAATACTGGTTTCATAAACACCAGAGGTAGCCATGAGACCAGGTTTTTGTTGAGAAATAAGGAGCCATAAGTAATTGTGATTTGCAAGGAAGGGATATCTTTCAACTTTGGCTGCAGTTACGAAAAAATTTGCCCAGTTTAGCACACTTTTTGCTTATCAAAATTATAGTTTCAAATTGAAATTTTTTGAGTAGCAAACTGTCTGTTTACTACTCAAATTCGGTATTGCTTAGCAATACCTACTACACATTGTTAACAATGTCGTTGACTACATTGTTAACAATGTCGGCCATTTTTGAAAACCAAATTTCAAAATGAAAAACTATACACTGGCAACAAGTCAAGCATTGGTATGGTACACATTTGTTTTGCCACATACTTACCTATAATGCAACTATCTATATTCATACTTCATGCTAGGCAAGTATCTGAGGAGTTTGTATTACAGAATTCAGACCCGAGAAAAATGGTCTACTGGCAGACCCATCATAGGATCCACCCCTACCATAGCCAAACCTTTATCAATTAGATTCGTGACTATATTTTTCTCACACTTCATCTTTGTGTTGAATGAGCTTTGTATTAAGTTGTTGTTATCTGTGTTGTTGTATAAGCTTTGTATTAAGTTGTTGTAATCTGTGTTGTTGTATGAGCTTGGTATTAAGTTGCTGTTATCTGTGTTGTTGTATGAGCTTTGTATTAAGTTGTTGTAATCTGTGTTGTTGTATGAGCTTGGTATTAAGTTGTTGTTATCTGTGTTGTTGTATGAGCTTTGTATTAAGTTGCTGTTATCTTTGTTGTTGTATGAGCTTGGTATTAAGTTGTTGTTATCTTTGTTGTTGTATGTGCTTGGTATTAAGTTGCTGTTATCTGTGTTGTTGTATGAGCTTTGTATTAAGTTGTTATTATCTTTGTTGTTGTATAAGCTTGGTATTCAAGTTGTTCTTATCTGTGTTGTATAAGTCTGGTATTAAGTTGTTGTTATCTGTGTTGTTGTATGAGCTTTGTATTAAGTTGTTGTTATCTGTGTTGTAGTGCCAAGCTGAATATGGTCTAAATAAGTCTGAAAATTTCAATATACCAAGAAAAGAAAATGAAATTTAACACCTTACACATGTTTCTTTGGATTATGTATGTAAGAGTCGGAATGGCTACCACGGTAACACCAAAACACCAGCAATACTTCACTTTAAAACTGTGTCAAAAAACATGATACTTGGTGTTAAATATATGATGCCACACATACCTGGTGCTAAGTTTGCTGGTGGCTGTTGCATGGGGACCTGGCCCATCATAGGCATACCCACAGGGGGCATACCAGGATGCATCTGCTGCATAAGAGGGGGCGGAGCCTGTGCGTTCTGTTGCCTCTGATTGGCCTGTTGATTGGCCAGTTGATTGGCCAGTTGAGTGGCTAGCTGACTGGCTTGTCGTCTACCTTTTTTAGTAAGTGGCACAGGAGCTGAAGAAATAATCAATGGAGACATTTAAATTAAGTTGAAAGGTCAGGGTCCTTGTTTCTTGGACAGGTCGGCCAACTTTACAAGATAATAATTAAATAAAAGATAATACAAAATAATTATTCAAATTAAGTACAGAACTTACGTCTGTAAATAAAAATATGAATAGTACAGAAATGCTTAAAAAATAAATCTGTAAGATTAAAAATTAACCTGTCCTTTCCTTAATCCCACCTACCCCCACCATCCTACCACATTAACTGAAAAATAAAATCAAGTAAAATGTTATCCACCCCTGCCCTCCTTAATCCCACACTACACCTCGACAAATCTACCCCTACCCACCACCATCCTACCACAAATGAATTACCCCCTCCTTCAGTTATCCTACCAGACCCCTACAAATCTACCCCTGCCCACCACCATCCCACCAAGAATAAATTACCCCCTCCCTTATCCCACCAGGCACCCAATAAATCTACCCCTGCCCACCACCATCCTACCACAAATAAATTACCCCCTCCTTCAGTTATCCTACCTGACACCCCTACAAATCTACCCCTGCCCACCACCATCCCACCAAGAATAAATTACCCCCTCCCTTCCCTCATCCCACCTGGCACCCCTACAAATCTACCCTGCCCACCACCATCTTACCTCTCTGCCCACCACCATCCCACCAAGAATAAATTACCCCTCCCTTCCCTCATCCCACCTGGCACCCCTACAAATCTACCCTGCCCAACACCATCTTACCTCTGCCCACCACCATCCCACCAAGAATAAATTACCCCCTCCCTTCCCTCATTCCACCTGGCACCCCTACAAATCTACTCCTGCCCACCACCATCATACCACAAATAAATTACCCCTCTTCCCCTCATCCCACCTGGCACCCCTACAAATCTACCCTGCCCACCACCATCATACCACAAATAAATTACCCCTCTCTTCCCCTCATCCCACCCACCTGGCACCCCTACAAACCTTCCCAGGCCCACCACCATCTTACCTCTGACAAGCAATGATAAACATACCTGGTTCAGGTTCTGGTTTTCTCTTCTCCGCAGGAGCTTTCTTCTCTCTGGGTACAAAGGTGCCCTGCAGTTTAGCAATGGCGTCAGACGTGCTTTTGGCAAACTGTATTCTCTGTAAAATGATGAAAGTAACAGCAGCTTATAGGAGAAATAGACTTAAGGATGTCTTATTGGTGAAATTGTACTCAATGGCTTGCTTAGTCTCCTATATGTCCATATTGCACTCAATGGCCTGCTTAGCCTCCTATATGTCCATATTGTACTCAATGGCCTGCTTAGCCTCCTATATGTCCATATTGTACTCAATGGCCTGCTTAGCCTCCTATATGTCCATATTGCACTCAATGGCCTGCTTAGCCTCCTATATGTCCATATTGTACTCAATGGCCTGCTTTAGCCTCCTATATGTCCATATTGTACTCAATGGCCTGCTTTAGCCTCCTATATGTCCATATTGCACTCAATGGCCTGCTTAGCCTCCTATATGTCCATATTGTACTCAATGGCCTGCTTAGCCTCCTATATGTCCATATTGCACTCAATGGCCTGCTTAGCCTCCTATATGTCCATATTGCACTCAATGGCCTGCTTAGTCTCCTATATGTCCATATTGTACTCAATGGCCTGCTTAGCCTCCTATATGTCCATATTGCACTCAATGGCCTGCTTAGCCTCCTATATGTCCATATTGTACTCAATGGCCTGCTTAGTCTCCTATATGTCCATATTGCACTCAATGGCCTGCTTAGCCTACTATATGTCCATATTGCACTCAATGGCCTGCTTAGCCTCCTATATGTCCATATTGTACTCAATGGCCTGCTTAGCCTACTATATGTCCATATTGCACTCAATGGCCTGCTTAGCCTCCTATATGTCCATATTGTTAATGTCAATGAATAATAGACAACTACTGTATTTAGCATAGATATTGGCATTAGATACGAGTTGCAATTAATTAAAACATTTCCCATGGTTGTAAATAAAAGTGTCAAAAATGTAGTGAAAACATCTTTTCTTGATATGTTCACACATTCCCTCTTTCACAATTTAATGTACCATTCATCGCACAATTACCTTGGGGAGGTTCAAGAGCAATGAACTCAAAAAATTGTAGTTGAAACCTGAACTCTTTACCACATACATACTTTTGCTTACTTAAGAAATGAAAATTCAATGACAAAAAAACTTCTTCATGCAAATTCTGTTTTTCCCAGGGTTGCAACTGGCTGAACCATAGGGTCTCTTTCAGGTCTGAATAACTGGCTGAACCATAGGGTCTGTTTCAAGTCTAAATAAATGGCTAAACCATCATAGGGTCTGCTCCAGGTCTGAATAAATGGCTGAACAATAGGGTTTGTTCCAGGTCTAAATAACTGGCTGAACCATAGGGTTTGTTCCAGGTCTGAATAACTCGCTGAACCATAGGGTCTGTTTCAGTTCTGACATTTTGTATCTCCCCACTTGAAGGGTTAGTTCAGGGGTCATGCAAGTCCCATCTTATATAAAAGAGGACTTCAAAAGAAACAAAATACTGAAGAAAGCATTAAAAATTCTTATTCTGTTCAGGAGATAATCAAGTTTAAAGTTTGGTATCATTTGTATAGAAATAACTGAAATCAGACTAGTTGTGACGTCATAGCCTCAAGATTCTTCAAAGTCTTTATGTATTCTTTCATAATTTGTCCTGCAATTTTGTGGCTATAAACCATGGGATATGTTAAAAAAGTAATAAAACTAAATAAATGTAGAAAGGGTGTTTATGTTTAAAGAAAAATAAATTTAAACACTGAAAAAAAAAAAAAAACTTTCTTTAATATAACTAACTAGTCTGATTTCAGTCGTTTCTACAGAAAGGATACCAAACTTTAAACTTGAATCTCCCTAACGGAATAAAATTTTGAATGCTTTCTTCACCATTTTTTCTTCTTTTGAAGTCCTCTTCTTTTTCATATAAGATAAACATGCTTGACCAATAAATTAATCCTTTGAGTCAAAAGCTTTGCTCAATATCTACGAGTCTCCAGGAAATAGCGCACTCACTTTTAGGTCTAATGTCCCTTTAATGCTAAAGCTAATACACCTTTTTAAACCCGTGTTTAGCCGAACGTAATTTCTTCAGTACTTCGACCAATCAAATGCTAGGGGGACTTTTTCTTTGTTTCCCAACCAATCAAATGCTAGGGGGACTTTTTCTTTGTTTCCCAACCAATCAGGTGCAGGTTTGAGAAAAAAAATGTAAACATGTATAATGCACATGTAAAACTTGCGCTTGAAAACACTTTTTCATATGCTTGGTCCCATACCGTGCGTAAATTGAGCAGACGGCCAAGGTTCCTCTAGTATTTTATTGGTCAATAAGATTCCTCCAGCATACGATTGGTCCATTATGGACACGTGAATCTTGGCCATGTGACATTACTCACATTAGTTATCCGGAAAATTGTTGATTCAAATTTGAAAAGGTCTATAGTAGTGAGGAAGAGGTCAGACAACATTAGCTAAATTGTTGCAAAACAAAAACTATTAGCGAACATAAAAAAGACAAATTGAGCGCAACATGAGAACCTTTGAGATTTGGGAAATATAAAGGTTGAAATTAAACAATTTTAATTGTTTGTAATTTTCAACAAACTTAATATTTGTCAAAAGTTATTTTTATTTTTTTTTCAATTCAAATTTTTACAAAAATTAAAATCTAAATTAAAATCTTTTTTTTTGGGTGACCCATTCCGGGGCCCTTAAGGTGATCGAATCAGTATCAGTCTCATTGCGTGCCGAGCAAATCCTTCAGGCTGCAGCTTGAGACAGTACCCTGAACTTGACTGAGACAGGACATAAACGAACAGTGTTTTCACGCTAGTGTTCAGAGAACCGATGGCATAACGTCCCCTCTGAAGGATGCTGTGTCATATAATTGAAAAGTGCATTTACTCTTGTACACTTACCATAGGTTTATCATAGAAGGGAAAGCCTTGCATAGACCGTAATGCACTTGTGGCGCTGGGTACGTCACGAAATACAACAAACGCTTGTCCCTTCATCTTAAGATTCTTCATGGCAACAATATCAAGAATTGTACCAAACTGAGAAAAGATGGCATACAGGGACTTCTTCAGTTCTATCAAGAAAAACACAAAAATGAATATAGATTAAAATACAAAAAGATATTCTAATATGGTACAGTTTACACATCTGTGTAACCAACATTTGTACCACTGTAGCTAACTAGTATGGTTAAGGTCGATCAATTGCTGTTACCGGTTGATTCTGATACAGTACAGTAGTTTACATATCTGCATACCCAACATTTGTACTACTGTAGCTGACTAGTATGGTTAAGGTGAACCAATTGCTGTTACCGGTTGATTCTGATACGGTACAGTAGTTTACATATCTGCGTACCCAACATTTGTACTACTGTAGCTGACTAGTATGGCTAAGGTCGATCAATTGCTGTTACTGGTTGATTCTGATACGGTACAGTAATTTACATATCTGTGTACCCAACATTTGTACTACTGTAGCTGACTAGTGTGGTTAAGGTCGATCAATTGCTGTTACTGAATAAGCTCAAAATGAATGACAAAAAAACTGAGGCCATTTTCTTTAGTTCACTTTATTACAGGCGTAGAATTACGACAGACTCGATTCAAGTCGGTACTGATTCTATAAAACCATCCAGCTGCATTAAATTACTAGGTGTTTCACTTGATACTAACTTGAATATGCAACTACATATCAAGGAAAAGTGCCTTGTAGCCAGTCGCAACTTAAATATGATTCGTCGAATCAGGAAACATGACCACTGAAAGTTGTAGGCTACTGGTTCAAAGCTTAGTCATTTCACACCTCGACTATTGCAATGCTGTGTTTGCTGGGCTGCCCACTTCTAGTGTATTACCAATGCAATCAATTCAGAACCAGGCAGCTAAAGTTGTTTTGCAAAAAGCATAAAATTCGATAGTGCTTCAAGCTGCCTTAAAGAACTGCATTGGCTTCCTATTGTTAAGCGTATCAATTTAAAGTTCTGTGTCTTGTTTTTAAATGTATTCATAATCAGGCACCAGCCTACCTCAAACAACTAATTCAGTTCCGTAAATCCACATATAATACACGCAGCTCATGTAATCCTCCTCTTTCTCTACCCCGTACTGCACGTGCGCCGTTCGGTTCTCGTGCATTTTGTTCCATCGGTCCCAAACTATGGAATGACCTGCCTGATTCAGTAAAAGTCTAATTTATCATTTATCTCATTCAAGCGTAACCTAAAAACTCACCTTTTCAAGCTGGCCTTTAATTAATTTTTTAATTTTATTCTTCTTTGGTTCTTTTCGCAGTTTCTCAGTGTGTTTTATTATTCTACATCTTGATTGGAAAGCGCGATAGAATATCTTTTTAGTAATGGCGCTGTATAAGTACTTTATTATTACCAGTTGATTCTGATACGGTACAGTAGTTTACATATCTGTGTACCCATGATTTGTACTACTGTAGCTGACTAGTATAGTTAAGGTCGATCAATTGCTGTTACTGATTGATTCTGATACGGTACAGCAGTTTACATATCTGTGTACCCAACATTTGTACTACTGTAGCTGAATAGTATGGTTAAGGTCGATCAATCGCTGTTACCGGTTGATTCTGATACGGTTAAGGTCAATCAATTGCTGTTACCGTTTGATTCTGATACGGTTAAGGTCGATCAATTGCTGTTACCGGTTGATTCTGATACGGTACAGTAGTTTGCATATCTGTGTACCCAACATTTGTACTACTGTAGCTGACTAGTATGGTTAAGGTTGATCAATTGCTGTTACCGGTTGATTCTGATAAGGTACAGTAGTTTACATATCTGTGTACCCAACATTTGTACTACTGTAGCTGAGTAGTATGGTTAAGGTCAATCAATTGCTGTTACCGGTTGATTCTGATACGGTACAGTAGTTTACATATCTGTGTACCCAACATTTGTACTACTGTAGCTGACTAGTATGGTTAAGGTCCATCAATTGCTGTTACCGGTTGATTCTGATACGGTACAGTAGTTTACATATCTGCATACCCAACATTTGTACAATTGTAACTGACTAGTATGGTTAAGGTCCATCAATTGCTCTAACTGGTTGATTCTGATACGGTACAGTAGTTTACATATCTGTGTACCCAACATTTGTACTACTGTAGCTGACTAGTATGGTTAAGGTCGATCAACTGCTGTTACCGGTTGATTCTGATACGGTACAGTAGTTTGCATATCTGTGTACCCAACATTTGTACTACTGTAGCTGACTAGTATGGTTAAGGTTGATCAATTGCTGTTACCGGTTGATTCTGATAAGGTACAGTAGTTTACATATCTGTGTACCCAACATTTGTACTACTGTAGCTGAGTAGTATGGTTAAGGTCAATCAATTGCTGTTACCGGTTGATTCTGATAAGGTACAGTAGTTTACATATCTGTGTACCCAACATTTGTACTACTGTAGCTGACTGGTATGGTTAAGGTCCATCAATTGCTGTTACCGGTTGATTCTGATACGGTACAGTAGTTTACATATCTGCATACCCAACATTTGTACAACTGTAGCTGACTAGTATGGTTAAGGTCCATCAATTGCTCTAACCGGTTGATTCTGATACGGTACAGTAGTTTACATATCTGTGTACCCAACATTTGTACTACTGTAGCTGACTAGTATGGTTAAGGTCGATTAATTGCTGTTACCGTTTGATTCTGATACGGTACAGTAGTTTACATATCTGTGTACCCAACATTTGTACTACTGTAGCTGACTAGTATGCTTAAGGTCGCTCAATTGCTGTTACTAATTGATTCTGATATGCTACAGTAGTTTACATATCTGTGTACCCAACATTTGTACTACTGTAGCTGACTAGTATGGTTAAGGTCAATCAATTGCTGTTACTGGTTGATTCTGATACGGTACAGTAGTTTACATATCTGTGTACCCAACATTTGTACTACTGTAGCTGACTAGTATGGTTAAGGTCTATCAACTGCTGTTACCGGTTGATTTTGATATGGTACAGTAGTACTACTGTAGCTGACTAGTGTGGTTAAGGTCGATCAACTGCTGTTACCGGTTGATTCTGATACGGTACAGTAGTTAACATATCTGTGTACCCAACATTTGTACTACAGTAGCTGACTGGTATGGTTTAGGTCCATCAATTGCTGTTACTGGTTGATTCTGATACGGTACAGTAGTTTACATATCTGTGTACCCAACGTTTGTACTACTGTAGCTGACTAGTTTGGTTAAGGTCAATCAATTGCTGTTACTGGTTGATTCTGACACTGTACAGTAGTTTACATATCTGTGTACCCAACATTTGTACTACTGTAGCTGACTAGTATGGTTAAGGTCGATCAACTGCTGTTACCGGTTGATTCTGATACGGTACAGTAGTTTACATATCTGTGTACCCAACATTTGTACTACAGTAGCTGACTAGCATGGTTAAGGTCAATCAATTGCTGTTACTGGTTGATTCTGATACGGTACAGTAGTTTACATATCTGTGTACCCAACGTTTGTACTACTGTAGCTGACTAGTTTGGTTAAGGTCAATCAATTGCTGTTACTGGATGATTCTGACACTGTACAGTAGTTTACATATCTGTGTACCCAACATTTGTACTACTGTAGCTGACTAGTATGGTTAAGGTCGATCAACTGCTGTTACCGGTTGATTCTGATACGGTACAGTAGTTTACATATCTGTGTACCCAACATTTGTACTACAGTAGCTGACTAGCATGGTTAAGGTCAATCAATTGCTGTTACTGGTTGATTCTGATACGGTACAGTAGTTTACATATCTGTGTACCCAACATTTGTACTACTGTAGCTGACTAGTATGGTTAAGGTCGATCAATTGCTGTTACTGGTTGATTCTGATACGGTACAGTAGTTTACATATCTGTGTACCCAACATTTGTACTACTGTAGCTGACTAGTATGGTTAAGGTCGATCAATCGCTGTTACCGGTTGATTCTGATACGGTTAAGGTCGATCAATTGCTGTTACCGTTTGATAATAAAAAATAAAAAGAATTTTAAACTGCAATCAAAGAACAGCACTGTTAGGCTTAATAGAAGAAGTGAGAGTTCAATGCACTTCTGAAGGTATACCACATAATCTTTAAGGCAGAGTTATACTAGTTAGTAGGTGGCAGCATTCTGGTTTTGTTTTGAGGGGACAGAAGTGGCATTCTTTTACCTTTGCCAATCAAATTGGACGGAGGGTATGTTTTCACCTGTTTGTCTGTTATCAAGATATCTCAATAACTGATGATTGGATTTTGATTAAATTTGGTGTGTGGTTTTGTTACAGTTCAGAAAGAAGTGATTACAATTTGGGACTTATTGGAACAGGGAAGGACAGGAATGGAGAGGTGGGGATATTTTAGGATGAGATTTGTGAAGACTTATTGGCCCATAGTTGAAACCTTTCATTGGATTCTAATGGAATGTCCTACACAATAAATCATGTGCTGAAAAGAATTCAAAACAATTAATTTTCTGGACCCAGATAAGTGGTTTCTTGAATCAAAGAGAAATAAAATATTTGGCTTCTTGCATGAAAGGAAAATAATGGAATGTGAATGTTGGCTGAATCATGCTCAAACAATGAATGCTTTTAACCTGAATAAAACTTAAAACAATGATTAGAGGGTAGATCATGAAGTGTTTAGAATGCAAATTACATTACAGATTAACAGTGAAGCCGTGACACACCGAACGCGACGCGGCAAGCAATTTTTTAAACAAAATAAAATAAAATAAAGGAAATTAAACATTTTGACCTCTTGTTTTTAGAGAAGCATCGTCATCGCATGACTATTCAGATGATAACTGAAAATTGATTGAAAGGGCCTTACTACGCCCATTATACTAAAATTCGCGTCGCAACAGAAGATCTCGCTCCATTAAAGCAAATTTCTTCACAGTTTGAACAAAGAAGCATTTCTAGCAAATCTTCCAGTATCACCAGAAAGCCTCAATTATAACTTTATCGTGTGTAAGCAAAAAGTCAAAGCATCTTATAATATTTGTTTCCTGCATGATTATCTGAAAATATCGCTCGCCGCGTTGCATTTCGGTGTTTACAGCCTTGAGAAAGAGATTTGTTTGGGTTATAACTTGGCGGGCCTAGGGTTTCTGAGGTAGATTGTATTCTGGATGGGGAATGAACACTGGGCCGAGGTATGCTCTGCAGAATGCTAGGATCCTAGTTTAATGTGTGCTTTACTTCATAGTAGGGCTTGCCTAACACTAGTGATGATTCTATGGTTATCACTTCAAGTGTGGTCTATTTGGAATCTGGTTTGGTTTGGTTTGTTGATGTTTAACGGCACCGCGACAGGCATCAGAGTCAAATGTGCCAAGAGGGTGTTAATAAATTATGGTGTAAGAGTTAGGATAGTGAAAAAAAGGAAGGTTTGTAAGGGAGAAAAACAGAAAGAGAAGAACAAATAAGGAAGTAAGGTTAGGTGTAGAAAGAGGGAGGGGGGAGGGGAGTTAAATGTGGTAGAAGAGGTTGTTGTTGCTGAGGAAGTTGATGTTTGAAGAAGAATTGTTTTCGAATAGGTCCGAGATTGAAGATAGTGAGGAGAGAAGAGATCTTGTATAAGGGACAGGTTACGAAGATATGCTTGATGGAGAGATTGGTGTTACAAGTGGGGCAGAGAGGGGTTTCTTGAAAACTCCCCTAACCCAGGTCATGCACGAAAGGCATGGTAAACAAATATAAAAGTGGTTGAAATAATACAATGTTAAATTTGCATTCTTAGCCACTTCAAGGTTATCTACTTTCATGGTTTTCAGTTTTATTCAGGAAAATCATTCATTTTTGAATTTTTTCAGGCAAGATTCACATTCCATCCTTTTCTATTCATGCCAAAAGCAATTGTTTGATTGTCCTTGATGCCCAATCACTATTTTATTTTCCCTAGAGCTCAGAAAATGAATTGTTTGAAAATCCATTCAGGGCATGAATTCATTGTTCAGCACATTTCATTGAAACATTTGAAGCGGAAGTCTTGACAGATCTCATCCCAAAACACCCTCACCCCTCCATTTGTGCCCTTCCCCTGTTCCATTTTATCTCAAATTTCAATCACCCCTTCACTAACTCTTACTCTACCAGGACTTAAAAAAAAAAAAACGACCCCAATTTTCGTAACTTTTTTTCATATGCATTTTTGACAACTTTCCTTTCATTTTCTTTTGTTACAAGTTTGGTTGTAATAGATGCTAAGATATTTATATTTTAAGTAATTAAAATTAATTTAGGAAATATTGGACAAAATTATGCAAATTAAGCAATTTTTGGCTAAATTTGGTCAACAAATGGTCAAACTTTGCAGAAGTATAACTTCTTGTCAGTATTGAAAACAGAGATTTGTGTTACATATTTAAATTCTGTTTGAAATTTCCTTTCCAATGATACTAATCTTTATTTTTTAGAAAGAAAGGAACGATGAAAACACATCAAAAATGATAAAAGTCTAACGTCCCCTGAAAGCTGCAGCAGAAAAATAATTACGCAGTGGTCACGGCGAGACTCAAACCCGGAGCGCTCGCGTGCTAGTCGCGTACATTTCCTCTGCACCACGTAGTTGTTTAAATTGGGGGTGTAATTTAATTCTTATAGGATAGCTTCTAAGTAGAGGGGGTATGCCTTTATTTATATATCTAATAAAAGGAAATTTCAAGCGCTTTCGAACGGCGGTTCAACAAAGCATGTGTGATGTACGGTTTGGGTTACACTTTTTTTTGAAGAAAAAAACGGGTCAAAAATGGCAGAAATTCATGAAATTTTGAAGAAATTTCTCCAGAACAAAAGATTGCATATAGGGATTATAAAAATTATACCAGAAAACAATACTATCATGTCTTAGGACTTGCGTGTTTGATTTTGAAGCAAAAATGTGATCTTGAAGTTATCGTAAGATGTAAAAGAGAAAAATAAAAAAACTGTAAATTTTTTAGCAATTATTGAGTTTTACCCTTTTTCGATGTAGTTTTTCTAAAAATTATGTAATATGACCCCTATGAAAAATTTCATTTTGTGAAAGAAATATGCGAGTACTTTAAAATGATACCAAGATTACTCTTATAGGACTGTGGTAAAGTCCCGATTTCATTTTTTAGAAAAGGTGGTTTGAAAACGGCGATACTATCGCCGTGTGGTAGAGTAAAGGTTAAGCAGCAAACCACAACCCACAAAATTTGGAAATCCAATCATGACTTCTTGAGATATCTTGATGACAAACAACAAACAATGTTTGATGAGAGTTTAACGGCACCACAACAGCAAGGGTCAAATTGTGCCTGAGATTTTAGATCATTCCAGAGGTAGGAAGGAGAGTAAACAGGGGGAGATTAAGAGAAACACGAGAACTAAAAGCCAGAAATCTGGGATCGAGAGAGGAGGTGTATGGGTGGAGAAAGAGAGGGGGTGGGGAAGGAGGACTAAATAAACAAACAGCTTTAGGCGAAAACATAACCTCTGTCCAATTTCGTTGCCATTAGAAAAAAATATGATATTTTACCCTTTTTGTTAAGTGCACAAAGCCCTCTTTATCTGCTGATTTAATTGTATCAAATATTCCCTACTCTAACAGGGCTAGGCTTACCGCCACTGGCAATACTTACCATCCTTCTTAACCTTCTCGTTCAAGTTGTTGATGTAGATGGTGTAGTTTGGTTGAATATCCATTATGATTGATTGTTTGGAAATGCTCTGAAAAGAAACTAGAAATGTAAAGTTAGTAAGTCTCGCCTGCCATACAAATATATATTTTTTATTTTCTCATTTTACATTTAGTAGTAATGCATGTTTTTACAAGTAACATAGATTAGAAAAAAGTGTCCCAAAACCCACTTTAATAAAGCTTGTACGTACTATACTACAATGCAATAAGTCAGTATGTACATACGTAAACCTTATGTAAAATGTATTGTTTTTGTTATAAGTAGAGCTGTGAACGTTTAGGAATTTTAGTAAACGTGTACATGCCAAAAAATGCTAGCGTATTTAGTACTGTAATTTTCCATAGTACACCAAAATTGCTCCAATTTACGATGCTAAGTAAAAAAAATCATGCAACCAGTATGGAAAAAGTATTGCAAAAAAAAAGACGCTAGAATTTTGCTTTCCAAATCTGGAAAAGTTTATTTCTACAGTATAAATCATCATTTTTTATGGAAAATGAACAAAGAGAAAACTTCCCTTCAACGTCATTTTATCTCAATACCGCGTAACATTTTTGCCCTACTCACTAGGACTTTCACTACTGTGAAAATCTTGCATACTATGCCATAAAACATTTCAAAACTACGCAACCACCCTGGAAGTATTACTCATACGAGTCCTCTGGACTGGGCAATTTGGGCAATATATTGCCACACTGATTGCGTGACTGGGCAATTTGGGCAATATATTGCCACACTGGTTGCGTGACTGGGCAATTTGGGCAATATATTGCCACACTGGTTGCGTGACTGGGCAATTTGGGCAATATATTGCCACACTGGTTGCGTGACTGGGCAATTTGGGCAATATATTGCCACACTGGTTGCGTGACTGGGCAATTTGGGCAATATATTGCCACACTGGTTGCGCGACTGGGCAATTTGGGCAATATATTGCCACACTGGTTGCGCCGACTGGGCAATTTGGGCAATATATTGCCACACTGGTTGCGTGACTGGGCAATTTGAACAATATATTGCCACACTGGTTGCGTGACTGGGCAATATATTGCCACACTGGTTGCGTGACTGGGCAATTTGGGCAATATATTGCCACACTGGTTGCGTGATTTTTTACTTAGCAGAAACTGGAGTAAATTTGGTGTACTGTAATTACAGTACTAAACGCGTGTAAAGGATACATGCATTTTTTGTAGTGTTTACACGGGTACCTGAAATATCATGGT
The DNA here is from genome assembly GCA_020152595.1 of Chiridota heheva. NCBI lineage: Eukaryota > Metazoa > Echinodermata > Holothuroidea > Apodida > Chiridotidae > Chiridota > Chiridota heheva. The sequence goes on from JAIGNY010004118.1 coordinate 230,518, forward strand.
ACCCGATTAATTGTGTTGTTACCTGGTTCCGAAAATACAACCTGGGTATGGATTAGAGCTGTGACCATTTAGCATGTACACACTACATGCTCGCAAATCCTTGTAACCGTTTACTAAATACTTCATTGCGAGTAATCGTTTTTCATAGTCAGTCTTGCTGTTGAAAATCAATATGATCAATCATGATTCAAAGCACACACACATTCGGCTGACAAAATTCCAATCAATGACTTTTTACAAACTGTAAACCCGAATTAGCATAATCCTTTTTAAATGTGAGAATCACAAATGCACAGTAATCACCTATGAATGGGGAAATTTTGCACTTTGATTTCGCCGAAATCTGAATAGGCCAACTTGTGAAATGCACCGCAAATGTGCAGCAGTAAACTGTGAAACTAAGTATAGGCCATAATAAGGCTTTAAATCACACTCAATCAAGGCACGTTTTACAAGCTGTTAAATCGACCAACAAACACACGGTCAAAATACTTAAATCGTGACAATCAGTACATTTACATGTTAATATTACCTGATGAGTATAATTTTGTAAGAAAGAAAAAATATTGCAAAATAAACAAACATAAAAAGGTTTTGACAGAGCTGAAACTCTAGGTGCTTTGCAAAGATGGCGGCAATTTTTTCGAGAGGACTGATATTTCAGAACTTAGGCCTAACATAGTTGGGATAAACATCTCATTCAGTATGCCCTACATGCTACACACTACTTGCCATACTGAGTGAGACAACCTAACACAAACTTTCCTTGGGATTTTCATTTTGACCTATCATACGACCAACAATTCTACAAACTATGATGGCAAAACCATTAAAAATAATAGTACTGACGAGCTACCAATTTAATGACAATAATATTGTAAACTTACAAAATACATTTTTATCTTCTTATATATACAAAAAACAAAATGAAATTAAATGATTTTCGGAGCTAATCGTTTACCTTGACCACTTTGTCCGTCCCACTCGCGACCACAGCTCACGCTGGCTAGTGTTAGTTTTCAGATATTCGCACTTACAATCTTCCTTGAGAGACAACACGTCACCAGCGCGAGAACAAGTTTACATCACATATTACAATGAGAAGCATGTTTGATATGCAATAAAATATCATTTGAGCAAAATAGAAATATGAGGCAAAACGGTGAAAAAATATTTTGGAAAAGAATTTAGGCCTATACAGCTAAAAATAATTCTAGCTTATTCAATCATTGTTCTTCAGGCAGTTATTGCATATTTGTTTTAACCAATCTCATGTCCATGTCGTAATGCTCAATACATATGTAGGAATGGGGAGGGCAGGGGGAATATGCCCCACACAAAAATGAATAATGTGCTTCTTTTAAAAATGAAAAGTTCACCTCAATTACTGTCAAAGGTGCGAGAATTTGTGGACACTTTTAAACAAATATTACAAAAGTGCCTTTTGAAAATGAATACTGCTTGGGCTCAGAGATTCTAACAACTGCAGGGGGGAGGGAGGGGTCTTCATTTATCAAACAAACAAAAATTAAGACAATAACTGTTTTGTCAATCAAATTGTAGACCTATTTGTTTGTTTGATGAGGGTTTAACGGCACCACGACAAGAAGGGTCAAATTATGCCTGAGAGTTTAGATCATTCTTGAGGTGGGAACGAAAGAAAACAGGGGGAGAATAAAAGAAATACAAGAACTAAAAGTAAGAAAGCTGGGGTCGAGAGAGGAGGTGCATGGGTGAAAAAAAAAGTAGAGAGAGAGAGGGGGTGGGGTGTGGAAGAGGAGGACTAAATATGGTTGTAGAGGGAAGAAAGATGAAGGAAGGGTTTTTCTAGAAGAACTCCGCAATTGAGTTGTGGGGAGCAAAGGAAGCTCTGGAAAGGTTGTACAGGGGGCAAGCATAAAGAACATGATGGACTGTGAGGGTGCAATGGAATTGTTGCAGAGGGGTTGGGGGAGTCAATAAGGGGGTGGGAGTGAGTGAGTGGTGGGTGTGATCTACTCTAAGACGGGTAATATGAACATTGTCGACACGAGAGGTTGTTGATGGTGGGTTTGGTGGGCTGGATGACATGGAGTTTGTTATCAATTTGGGAGTCCCATGAGGTTTGCCAGCAGTCACAAACAAGGGAAGCGATAAGTGGTTTGATGTCAGGAAGGGTTTTGGGAAATGGGGTAAGTTGAGGGCAAGCTTAGCTGCTGCATCAGCCCTGTCATTACCAGGGATGCCAACATGGCTGGGTATCCAAAAGAAAAGAATACTTTTCCTGCAGAGGGTGGGCGAAAGGAGTTTCCGGAGGTGGAGGTGGTGGGATGTGAAGTTATCCCTTTTAAGATTGAGTAAAGAAGTAAGAACAGCCTTTGAGTCGGAGAAAATAACAAAGTGGCTGAGCGGGGAGTACTCAATGAAGTTGAGGGCAAGGAGAATGACCTTAGCCTTGGCTGAAAAGATGGATGAGTAGTCGGGAAGTCTGCTACTGAGGGTGATGTCTAGGATGACCGCAGCAGCAGCTGTCTTGTTGCCCTCCTCGGACCCATCAGTATAGATGGAGGTGTAATTTGAGAGTTGGTCTTTGACTTGGTTGTGGAGATTGATGAAGAGGTTAGGATGGGTTTGAGCTTTGTGATGAGCGGAGAGGCCCAAGTGGACAGAAGGGAAGGGGGTGGCCCAAGGAGGAAAAAGTGGGCCAGGAGAAGGTGCCAAGAGTGGTGGGATTGATGCCGAGATGGAAGAGGTCTGATTTAATGTGTCAGCTGAAGGGGAGGGGATAGGGTTTTAGTCCTATTAAAAGGGTGGAGAGTGGGGTACCTAATGAAGTTGTAAACAGGTTTTTGGTGAAGACTCTAAAAGCATAGGAGAGGCTAAGCTTTCTACATCTAAGTAGAAAGGGGGGTTCGTTGGCTTCACCATAGAAGCTTATGACTAGGGAGGTCATGTAGGCACCCAGACAAAGCCTGAGGGCTTCATTTTGTATGGTGTTGATGTGGTTGAGAAATGAGTTATGAGCGACACAGTATACAATATTGCTGTAGTCAAGCTTGGCACGAATGGTGAGCCCGAAGATTTTGAAGAGAGCATGGCGGTTCGCACCCCAAGTGGTGTTAAAGAGGAGTCTGAGGAGGTTAGGGAAGCTGTTGCATTTCAGTTTGGTGATGTGTTGCTTGTAGGAGAGCTTAGGGTCTAGAGTTAACCCAGGAACTTTGTGTGTTCAACTTTTGGGATGTGAATGCCATTGAGCACAAGGTTGGGTTGGAATGAAGGTTGTTGAAATGAAAAAGTGCATGCAGACTGTCTTGTCTTTGGAAAACTTAAAACCGTTTTTGTTGCTCCAGTCTTGCAGCTGGTTGAGGCTGGTTGGAGTCTATTTTTGACAAGAGGAAAGCTGGGGAGGAGTAGAAGATGGTGAAGTCATCCACATATAAGGTACATTTGATGTTGGGGCCAAGGTTATCCGTGATGTCATTGATGTTCAGGTTGGAGAGTGGGACAGAGGATGCTGCCTTGAGGGACGCCCTCTTCTTGGGAGTACGGGTTGGAGAGGGTGTGGCCAATACGAACTTGGAACCGCCTGGATGAGAGGAAGTTTTGAATAAAGATGGGGAGATAGCCTCTTAAGGCCGATAGTGAGTAGGGTAGTGGTGGCCTTGATGGGGAGGTGTTTCAGGAACTGGTAGGGGATGTTATCTGGGCCCTTGGAGGTACTGCCAGCATCGTGGATGGCTAGATTTAATTCAGAGAGGGTGAGAGGGGCATAGTAGCTTCCAGAGTTGTCGGAAGGAAAAGTGATATTCCGGGCTTCATCAGAAGCTTTTTTGGTTTTGAAGGCATTGGAGTAGTTGGTCGAGGATGAGATGCTGCTAAAAGTGGCGGCGAGGTGGTTGAGGTTTTTTTTTTTTTGCGGTGAGAAGGTCACCATTCTAAAAGAGATGGGAGATGGGAGATTTGCCCACTCTGCCGTGGAAGCTGTTAACCATTCTCCGAATCTTCTTTGTGGGGGTGTTGGTGGTGAGAGAAGAGATGAAGTTGTTCCAATGTTAGTTTTACTATCCTTGATAGTGCGGCTGGCCTTGGCACGGCTGATGCGAAAGAGCTTGAGGTTATGGGTGGTCGGGTTTGTTTTGAAGTTCCTGAGGGCTCTTTTCCTGTTCTTGGTGGCAGTTTTGCAGTCATCAGAGAACCAGGGGTTGGGGGGATGATTTGGGGGTTTGGAGGTTTTGGGAATTGAGCATTTGGTAATGTTGATAAGGATATTACTGAAGTTTGACATGGGTTCCTCATCCTCAAGGAGATGGGGAGAGGTGTGAGTCACAGAGGGTTTCGAAAAGGGGCCAATCAGCCTTCTTGAGGTTCCAATTTGGGGTGTGGTCAGTGGGGGTTTGAAGATTGGAGTGTATAAGAAGAGGGTAATGATCACTACCACAGAGGTCAGCAGTGACTCTCCAGCTAAAATCAGGGAGGTTGGGGGAACAGATAGACAGGTCAATACAGGTAAGGGAACCTGTGGCAGGGTGAAGGTAGGTCGGGGAGTTAGTGTTGAGCAAGGAGAGGCTGTGCTGACGAAGAGTGTTTTCAATGAGCTTGCCTCTGGGGGTGGTGGTAACAGAGCCCCACAGAGGGTTGTGAGCGTTGGAGTCACCAAGAAGGATGAAGGGGGAGGGGAGCTGAGAGATGAGGTTGCTAAGGCTGGTTGGCTGAATGTTGGTGTTGGGGGGAAGATAGATATTGCAAAGAGTGAAAGTTTTGTGGAGGGAGATAGATATACAGATGGCCTGAAGGTTGGTGTGCATGAACAGGGCTGTGCGGGATATCGTGTCTTACGAGAATGGAGACGCCCCCACAGGCCCTGTCGGCGTCCACTTGATGTTTGTGATAGCAAGCGAAGTTGTTGAGGGAGTAATGGTCGGTGGTTTTCAAGAAAGTTTCTTGTAGGCAGAAGACGACTGGGTTGAAGGTGGTGACCAGAAGGTCAATTTCTTCAGAATTGGCCTTAAGGCTCCTTATGTTCCATTGTATGATGTTGAGAATGTTATTTCTATCGTTTATGTTGCACGCCATAAGGAGGCATAGGGTTATCTTGAGGAGGATCTGTTCGGTCTGAGTTGGTTAATTTTCTCTTTGGATTTGTCCCTTTTTCTTTGGGAACGGTTATTTTTGAAAGTTGGACGAGAAGTATGTTCGGTAACCAAACAATCCAAGTTCTCTTCCGTGTCATTAGTGTGGGTGTGGGTTTGGATGGTGGACTGTTTGTTTATTGGTTGTTTCTTTGTTTGTTGCTTGTTGATTGGGTGACTGTTACTGTTAGCCACGTTGGCTTGAGTTTGCTGTTTGTTGGCATTAGATGTGTTGTGCGAGGGGGTGGGGAAGTCTTTGAGGAGGAAGGAAGGTTAGGGGGAGAAGTGGTGGAGGTCGTTTGGGCAGTAGGTGTGGATTGTTTGTTGTCAATGGTGATGGGCTTAGGACTTGGTAAGAAGAGCCAGGTGAGGTCTGTTTGGGTATGCGAGTCAGTTTTTTTTGTGTTAGGGGGGGCATTATTGGTGTTGGAGGAGACTGCGCTCGAGTAGGATGGTTTAGTGAGCAGTGAAGCGAGAAATTGCTTCCTGGCCTCTGGGTATGTGATCTTGGGGTTAAGGGATTTTAGTTTGGTTATTTGTTTTTCTTGGAGCCAGGTGGGGCAGTCTTTAGAGAAGGAGGGATGGTTTGCTGGATGGGTACCGCTGCAATTCGTGCAGTGTGGGGTGCTGGTGCAGGAGGTGCTGTCATGGTCTAGGGCTCCACAGTTGCCACAGCGCGCTTGGCTGCGGCAGGAGTTTTTCCCATGGCCATACCTCTGGCACTTATGGCAACAGAGGGGGTTTGGGATGTAAGGGGTGACTGGGATCCTTAGGTAGCCTGCTGTTATGTGGGAGGGGAGAGTTAGTGTGGAAAAAGTTAGGAAAATGGTGTTAGTGGGAGTTCCGGCACCGTCTCTCTTGAGGACGAGATTCTGTGACATTTTGGTTGGTTAGTTCATTTACGAGGTCTTCATCAGTTTATTTAGATCATCTTGGGGGATTTGTTGGCCAAAGGGTTTAGAAGTTGTTCTATACACAAGACAATCATCAGCAAACAGTCTAACCCTGCTGTTTATATTATCAGGGATGTTATTTACATATAAAAGGAAGAGTAAATGACCTAAAACGGTACCTTGTGCTACACCAGATAGAACTTGTTTAGAATTTGAGATTTCGCCATCACAGATAACACGCTGAATGCGGTTGCTGAGGAAGGATGCAAATCAGGCCAGTAGATTTCCATCAATGTCATATGCAGAAAGTTTGGATAACAGACGTTGGTGTAGGACTTTATCCAACGCTTTTAAAAAGTCGAGTATAGCCATAGAGATGGTACTGTTTTGGTCAATTTGTTTAGAAATATCATTTATTGTTAAGAGAAGTTGTGTTTCAGTTGATCGTTTTGCTCGAAAGCCATGTTGAGGATCAGTTAAGATATTATGCTTGTGAGTTTTTTTTTTTCAATAATCAGTTTAATTTTCTGTACGAAGAAATTCCACTTTTCATCAACATTAATGGATGAGCTGTTGAATTTAAAATAATATTGCATTTTAAGTTTAGACAGGTCTTCTTTTATGCGTTCTGTGTTAGCTTTTTTCCTTAAATAGATTTTACGTTTAGGCAATTTTTTACGAGGGGAGATGTTTAGGGTCAGTTTAACAATATCATGGTCACTCATACCGATACGACGTTAGCTGAGTTAACAGCTGGTGAGTTGTTAGTAAATACAAGATCAAGAATGTTGTTATCTCTGGTACTGGTGACTGCACCATTTGAGTGAAATACCGTAGCTTATACACAAAGAAGGAAGTCTCCAGCAAATGTGAGTAGAGTTAAAAAAGTTTAATTAAAATTCGCGAGTGGTCAAAAGAAAAGAAGGATTTTTTCATACGGTTGGATAGTTGCGCTAGAAAGAGTCCTACCTTTCTTTATATATATATATATATTGGTGCCGAAGAAACATTGTGATGACGTCATGAAGAAGCGGCACTGCAATTACGTCATCGCAACGTTTCTTATAGTTTGCAGCAAATTGTTGGGCGGATAGATTGCTTTGACGGTCATTTAATAAAAAATTCATCGTTTGCACATCTAATCGCAGTAAAACTAACAAATACCGTAGCTTATACACAAAGAAGGAAGTCTCCAGCAAATGTGAGTAGAGTTAAAAAAGTTTAATTAAAATTCGCGAGTGGTCAAAAGAAAAGAAGGATTTTTTCATACGGTTGGATAGTTGCGCTAGAAAGAGTCCTACCTTTCTTTATATATATAGTATAAGCATATAGGTTGCCATAACGTTAGGAACACCTGTAGAACCGAGACCTAGGCCTAACGTTACAGGCCTAACATTAGTAGTGGTAACTGATACTGATAACGTTACATTACACATTACAAATATCATTTCAAACGTTTGTAGGGCCTAGGCCTATTAATACAAAAAAAGTAAAACCTACCACCAACGTTAAAGAAAGCGGTTCATGTGTCAGAGAAATGAATACTGATAAATAATTTGTATCGCTGACCCACTGCACTAACGAGTAATGTTAGACCGATTACTCCCGAGTCCTGCTGTCATGAATCAAGGTCGTCGTAGGCTAGAGTACTATAGTGTACATACGAACCATGGCACTGAACCAGCTAGGCTGCCGCAGATCGAACAAACGTGCACGCCGGTTATTTTACCCAGTTGAAGTTAGCGTCATAATCATATTCAAATTCCTATACCTGTTTACAGGTACGATGGGATCGAGACTGTGTAGTGAGGTAACGCCGTGTAGGAGAGGTGAACAGGAGAGAAACCAGCATTGTTGGCTACCAAGTTTTCTTTTGTGTTAACGCATTTTATTTATTTCCCTTAAATCATATATTATTTCTTTTATCAAAGAGATTTCATTTGGTAAGTGCAATTCATGATTTCTGTCAGTTGCTACAACAAGTAGACAAAACAGTTTTACAAATACATTATTTTAAAAAGTAAAAAGAAAATTTAAAAGCGCCCCTTTCAAAATAAACGTCCCCTCAGTTCTGACCCAATAGTAGGAAACTACTATTATTAGTGACCCAATTAGGCTGGCGAATTTTGTCAGTCCCAAGAAAAATATATTTTTACGGTGATTAATTTCCTTCATTGAAGCGTTGGTGATAGTGGGCCTTCCAAGCATCCCGGCTAACACATTTTTGATTCATTTCTATCAATTTATCAAGGTTTGCTAACTAAAATTTATAATTGTTGTCAAACTTACAAGAACTCGTAGAATTTTCGCAGACCATTAAAAAGGTGCCCCCTGTCAAAATATAGTGCCCTCCAAGTCAAGTACTGATGCCCAATAGTATAAAATCACTATTAGTCGACCCAATAGTCAGTGGCGTAACTAGAAATTCTCGGTAGGGAGGTGAAGACATAAATTTTACCATAGACTGGAAACATCAAATGAGCTAGGTGTTCATAATCAGTACCATGATTCTTATGTTTTGAAGAAGGGCGGAGATTTAATTTTCCGGCAAAACTCCCACTGAGGCTTAGTGGGGGTCAACTGCCCCTTGCATCCCCAATTTTTACGCCACTGCCAATAGTACTATGAGGCTGGCGAATTTTGTCAGCCTTCAGAGAAATAATATGTTTAAATTTCTCCATCAAGCGTTGGTAGTGTAGTGGTAACATAGTTGCCTTCCAAGCAATTGTCCCGGGTTCGATCCCCGGCTAACGCATTTTAATTCATTTTCATCAATTTATATTATATTTGTTTTATCAAAGAGATTTGATTTAGTAACTGCAATTCATAATTTATGTCAGTTGCCACAACAAGTAGAATGTACGCAAACAAGTTTTACAAAAAAAATAAAAATAAAAGCGCCCCTTTCAAAATAAACGTCCCCTCGACACTGACCAAATAGTAGGAAACTACTATTATTAGTGACCCAATTAAGCTGGCGAATTTTGTCAGTCCCAAGAAAAATCGATTTTTACGGTAGTTCATTCCCTTCATTGAAGCGTTGGTGATAGTGAGCCTTCCAAGCATTGTGCCTAATTCGATCACGGCTAACACAATTTTAATTCATTTCCATCAATCTGAAGGTTTGCTAACTGAAATTCATCATTTCTGTCAAACTTACAAGAACTCGTAGAATTTGCGCAAACCATTAAAAATGTTTTTTCAAAGTGCCCCTGTCAAAATATAGTGCCCTCCAAGTCAAGTATTTGAGATGCCCAATAGTATAAAACCACTATTAGTCGACCCAATAGTCAGTGGCGTAACTAGAAATTCTCGGTAGGGAGGCAAAGACCTAAATTTTACCATAGACTGGAAATATCAAATGAGTTGTTCATAATCAGTACCATGATTCTTATGTTTTGAAGAAGGGCGAGGATCTTAATTCTGGCAAACTCTCACTGAGGCTTAGTGGGGGTCAACTGCCCTTGCATCCCCAATTGTTACGCCACTGTCAATAGTACTATGGAGCTGGTGAATTTTGTCAGTCCCTCATAAAAATAATATGTTTTAAATTCTCTGTCAAGCGTTGGTAGTGTAGTGGTAGTGTTGGTAGTGTAGTGCCTTCCAAGCAATTGTCCCGGGTTCGATCCCCGGCTAACGCATTTTTAATTCATTTTCATCAATTTATATCATATTTGTTTTATCAAAGAGATTTGATTTGGCAACTGCAATTCGTAATTTCTGTCAGTTGCCACAACAAGTAGAATGTGCGCAAACAAGTTTTACAAAAACATTATTTTAAAAAGTAAAAAGAAAATTTAAAAGCGCCCCTTTCAACATAAAGGTCCCCTCAGTAATGACCCAATAGTAGGAAACTACTATTATTAGTGACCCAATTAGGCTGGCAGATTTTGTCAGTCCCAAGAAAAATATATTTTTACGGTGATTAATTTCCTTCATTGAAGCGTTGGTGATAATGGGCCTTCAAAGCATCCATGCTAACACATTTTTAAATCATTTCTATCAATTTATCAAGGTTTGTTAACTGAAATTCATAATTGTTGTCAAACTTGCAAGAACTCGTCAAATTGGCGCACACCATTAAAAAAAAGGAGCGTTGGTGATAGTGGGCCTTCCAAGCATTGTCCCTGATTCGATCCTGGCTAACATATTTTTAATTCATTTCCATCAATTTATCAAGGTTTGCTAACTTAAATTCATCATTTCTGTCAAACTTGCAAGAACTCGTAGAATTTGCGCAAACCATTGTCCCGTGTTCGATGCTCGGCTAACGCATTTTTAATTAAATTCCGTCAGTTTATATCATATTTGTTTTTTTAACAAGCCTAAATGAAATTCATAACTACAGTCAAAGTTGCAGGAACTTGTAGAATATGCGCAAACCACTTTTACCCCCCAAAAAAGTAATAAAAAAGGTTCTTTTTAAAAAAAAAAGTACTTAAAAATTCCCAATGGGCCCTTTCGAAATGAAGGGCTCCTCTAAGTACCTAATGGTAGAAAACTTATTCTCGGACCCATTATAGGCTAGCAAATTTTGCCAGACCCTAGAAAAAGTATATTTCTAAAAAATGCAAATTTTTTTGGGCGTCGTTGTTGTAGTGGCAAACATATAGTTTCCTTCCAAGCATTGTGCCTGATTGCTCGAGTTAACGATATGAATTTTAGCGATTAGACATAAATTATTCATGTGATTTACAGATATGACGTTATAGGTTTATTTACAATTTAAGAAGAGTTTTACTAAAAAAATAGGCCTAGGTCTAGGGCCCTAGACCTACAAAGAGTAACCTCAAAGTAGACCTAGGCCTAGGCTAAAAAGGCAATTTCATTAGTTAATTCTTAGAACTTTCGAAGATTACAAAATTGCCCAACAAGACTAGGTTTTTGCTAATTTTTGCTAAACTAATCATTATTTCGTTAAATCCACAGAAATGAAAAGAGATTTTAAGGCCTAATACTTTTTGCATAATATCACATCTAAAAATTGTATGAAATATTGCTCGCAATCCCTCAAAAAAGAAGATACATCTGGCAATTTTTAAAGCTATCTCTCTCAATAACTTTGATTTTTTCTCCAAATTGTGTTTTTTTTAGTACAAATGATGTGTATTGTAAAATATTAATTATTTACAAATTATTTTTGAAAATTTTAAGATGGGATATGATATAAAATTTAATTCTCTTCTTACTTCTAGGGGTCTTAAAAGATTCTGATTATTCATTTTGCAAATATCAAGAAAAAACTTGTCAACCCTGACACACTTACGAAATTACTAAACGTGCTAGCAGTCTTACCTACTCTAACACCAAACCCAACATCCAGGCCACTGGCATCATCTACCGCAGAACGGACACAAGTGAATGTATCAATCACTGGCAGAAGGACAATTTTTTAATCACTGACAGTATTATCTACGCCAGTAGAAGGAGAAAGAGTTAATAGCCGACCAAGGTCCCAAAGAAAACTACCCCTTTGTCAGAATATTAGCTGGTGTAAACAGGTAAAAGAGGAGCAGAGATGCCGGGGCCCACATTACGAGAACAAGACAACTGCCATCCACTGGCACATGACCGTGACTTGTGGATTAAAGCTACGCTTACCTTAAGTCTTTGCTCTCAGCCTGGCTGTGATTTAACAGACCTTTGTGGCTTCGGCTAGATTCCATTTCCCAATAATAATTCCTTTTTGATTTCTTAACAAGTAAAGTAAACATGAAATACTGTACACAGCAAAATGTGTACTTGATTTTTACCTGCACGAATTTTATCGAGCTGCTAGGGCAAGTGCATTTGCATTGCAGTACGCTGTACTTGGGGAAAACTAGTTTTTCTGACTACTTTAGATGTTCGTTTGTATCATTGTGTTCAAGAATTTTTAGAATATTAAGAACATGGCGTACACCACTGCAAATTCATTCTTTCTTCATACCTTTTTTAATTTGTAAAAATGTTGCCAAATGTGGTCTTACTAAAGAAAGTTAATTCACGCCGGATTCTAAGAAAGATCCCATTCAGCCGGACTTTTGGGAAAATCAGGCCACTGAAGAATTGGATAATTTTTGACTATCCAGCCGGCAGGATATATAGTGCTTTCTGTAAATCCACAAAGGGATTAATGTCGATAGTGATGATTACTATAATAATAGGTATTAATTATTCATATTTTTTTATTTTTTTACTTTGATATTGTAAACGAACGAAAAATATTTGTTTCCTTATAAAGGATACAGTTTAGGAGGAATACTTAGTTGGAGAAACACAAAGGATGGTTGTAATTGGGGATATAAAGGACCCGGTTAACATCTGCATAATAATTGACGATGCCATTATCAGATATCCCAGACTTCCCAGTATCTGAGTATTACTTTATTTTTGATGTCACTATTGCCTCCACATGGAGTATGCTAAAGAAGAGGCTAAAACAATAGAGCTAATTTAAAAAGTGTTCTTAAACTTAAAGAGTAATAAGTTGTAGGGACGCTACCGTTTATCGGTCAATAAATAAACGGTCGTTATTATCGTTTACTGTTACAATAATTAGTGTTTCGTTTAAACGAAAATTCGGCCTCAAAACTTTAATTAAAATCATTACCAATATATCAACCACTTAACATTTACTAGCTTTGAGAATACAATTGTTCAAAGAAAATCAATATTATTTTCTCCTTTACAGCATCAATAACTTTGATTTGTCCGTCGTGACGAACAATTTTTTTAATCGGAATACGAGCACAATACACAGTGTGCTAGGCCTAAGCATCGTTACAAACAATGCTTAGTTCATTTGCTGACGGTAACAATATTATTGTCCACCACATACTCACTTTGTATAGTGAAAATGTCCTCAGAATGTCTTGTAATAATTCCTTAAATGCACCAAAATCAATATCTTTTCCATTTACGTGGCTTTTATTTATGTAGCAAAGATAATTGTGGATTATTTTTAGATGAGGCCGATGTCAGCCATCGATTAAGCCTGAGTCCCAGGGTGCTCAGTTTCAATAACAACTTCTTGCTTGAACAGTTTTTGTTTATAATTCCCGATTTTTCTGTTATATTTCCTCATTGTTCTGCAACAATAATCAGAGTAAATATTACCCTCCAAATTTACAATTAAAATGATTCTGTCATAAACCGATTTACTCGTGAGAAATTAGATTGTAAGAACCTATTGTTCTTTAAAATGTACACAAATGGCGAACTTTCAGTAGTGAATTCATACATGCACCTGCCTCGCCCTTGCTGGATTGTTTGCATTGACCCATGGTACTTACGTCCATGGAACCCTGTGGGTTCGTGAGTTCACGTTCAGATGGGTCATTGGACCAAGGTTGTTTACTGCATTTTGAGGGCCCATGGGAACTGTTAAGGTTTGTAGGACCTGGATGAGTCTAGGTTATCTGGTTTGGCCCATAGGACTCGGATAGTCCATGAGACCTAATGGACTCATTTAACCATGGGACTCTGTGTGATTCATGGGAGTCTGGTGGACCCATGTGATTTGGGTGTTACCAGGTGGGTAGTCCCAGGTGAGCTATAACGGTTTTTACCGTTCTAGTTTCATCTACAATTCGCTATTGCAAAATGTCACTTGGGATGTGACCAGGATCCATGAATCACACATGCCTCATCAGGCTCAGACGCCTCTAGCGATCTTATCTATCCATGTGTATATGAACGTGCACCATCTCACTATATATTTGTTTAAACTTGGTATCCCTTGGACTCACACGCATGCTATGAAACATTCAATTGACTTATTAGACCTACAAAAGGAACACATTTTACTTAATTCGAACAAAAAGATGAAATAGTGTGTTCTTTTCAGTATGTTATTTACAGTTACTTTGTATCAGATCGTATAGCTGTCTTTAAGAGCAGAAAATTTCTGTGTCCCATTATTAATTATTTGCTTTCTTTACTCAATATATGTTCGTTGGAATTACCCAGAGTGCCTGTTGTGATAACGTGAGCATACTGAGGTAGCCCGCTACAAAAAGTTTTTCAAGTAATTTCAACTTGATCTGTGCCAGCTTTTACAACTTGTTACTGATAAGTTAAAACGCTTTGAAAAGTAGTGAGTTAAAAAGACACAGAATTCAAAACTTAAAACAACTAAAAAATGTATAAGTCTGCAGAACTCGTAACTAGTTTGCTGAGTTACTCAACATACTAGATTTTTGAGTTACTTAAAATACTAGTTTGTTGAGTTACTCAACATACTTGGGTTGGCATGACTTGTTTGAGTTTGCTGAAGTAACTTCTCATTACATTTTTGCATCAATTTCATTTTTTAATGCCTAACCAAGAAGCAGCTTAAATAACTTACGTTTAAAATTAGTCGACATTACTTGAAAAACCCTTTCCAGCGGGTTACCTCAATATTTCAAAGTTATTCTAACGTATTGGTTTTTTACAGTTGTAGCTACTTTTATTCATCGCACAGTTCGAGCAGATATACATGACTTGTCCTTCTCCTTAAAATTTGTTCAAAAAAAAATCATAACCACAAACTTACTGCAGCAAATAATTAAATCAATTATCTTAATCAAAATAAGGACTTCATCCAATACTAATATGATGCTAACATGATACCCAATGCTAATATGATACTCAAAACCAGCTTCTACAACAACTCAGGACCAACAGGAGAACGAATATAATGGAGCCATTCTTAAGGAAAATTTGATCCTACTTGTGGTTTTCAGAATAAAAAGGAAAAGTCTGACCCGACCTGCTTGTTTATCAGGTCGGGTCTGAATGTTTGAAACTTTAAGGAGCAGAACAACTAATGAATGCATTGTTACATGTCGATAACTTTAAATATTGGGGATAAGAGCCCCATATGTCACAATTTAGCCCTACACCATTGAGTGGGGCACAGTGATACGTCCCCCACTTTTCCGGAAAATGACAACAGTACGTGCCCCTCTTGAAAATAAAGAATGCCCCTTAATTACACTGTCAAAGGTGCAAGAAATGGTATAGTATATGCGTACACCTTTTACAAACATTAGAAATGGCTTTGCATAGAACTAGGAACATCTCAACCTGCCCTCAAATGGAGCAGGGCCGGTCGGAGTAAAAGTTATATATTTCTTTGGTTCCCAAATCACAAAACTGTATACAGTTTCACCTCTTCAAGGCTCCTTCAAGATAACAACTACTCCCACTGGTGTTACATGGTATTTTTAGTGACACACATCTGAATATAATGACATTTCTTTGTAATATAAATAGTAACCATAATCAATGCTGGCATTCTTCATCTTTGCTGCTGGGGAAAGGTGAAATGAAATACCAGCATGAATCTATGTATACCTTAATGTTACTACGCAAAGTTAAAATTTGCAGGCCAAATTTTAAGCAGTAGATTTACTAATGAAATTGTTACAAAGTACCTTTTTCAAAATGTCAAATAATCTAAGAAGATTTTCTGAAAATTTAAACATTCTTGATTATTTAAAAGAAAGTTGTTCCAATGCAAATTTCCCGCTTATAACCAGGAAAATTTGCAAGTTGGTTCCGCCCCCAATCCCCGAAAGCTTTAAAAATCCCTCGATCAGCTAATGTATTTTACTATTTTGACATTTTTTGTTAAAATCCGAAAGGCCAGCTATATCTATATACAACACACCCCTAGCCACGAAGTACTGAATGAATACCGGTAGTTATAGTCAGTTATTCCAAATAGAAATAGAAAGATGCCATTTTGTATAACAACAGTCTTTGGAAGCAGGGGTCAAAGTGGAGGCGGAAAAGTATACCCTGAGAGGATTTCACCATCTCGATTGTCTGTTCTTCCTCGTTGGGACTCGGGAGGTGAAATTATTGACAATTTTTTCGTTCTGTGAGCCCCCAGACCCCACAGACCCCCACCCCAGACCCACCCCAGACCCACTCCAAACCCCCCAGACCCACCCTAGACCCCCAAACTACCCTCACCAGACCCACCCCAGACCCCAATATCCACCCTCCCCAGACCCACCCCCAGACTCCCCAATCTAACAGTAAACGCAATTATACAGTTATACGTCACCACGTTAATCACCCACCTATATCAGTGTATAGTTCCAAGGTGACATGGCTGAAGCTTTCTAATTTAGGCTGAGATATATTATCTCTTTGTATATGTCACTCAGGTAAGACGGCTTATCAGTCACATGATCTGTATCAGACTATTTGGGTGGAAATCCCCTTCGTGCATTGCGTAAGTTATAGAATGACTTTGTCTAAGTTCAAGTTGGCTGGCTAAACAACAAGATAGCTCTATCGGTTAGATATCGCTGTATATAGTATATCTGTATATACAATATATGACTGTATAATAAAGATATCAGTGAAGGACAGGATTGGTCTCGTTTCATTTTCTTTTCCTTTCTGGCCGGAATAGAGAAATGCTCAAGAAGATAGTAAGAAGCGTAAGTTACCAAGTTCCTTTCACATGATGTAACCCGATGTATGTATGTTCAATCTTATTCAAAGGATGTTAAATCAGGGTGCGTGACAAATATCATTTTAGCGATTGTTTATATGCATTTTTCATTTTTAAAACAGGAACAACATGGCATCTCCATGTTTTAGCGCTAAACAAACCGCGGGTGACAGTGCTTCCTGGTCACGAAGCTGTAATTCAGCGACGTTGCCAGGGTTAAATAAGTGGGAGCGGGAGGGGGGGAGGGGGGGTTAAAGGGTTACAATGAAAGGGTAGAATTTGTATTCTTAGTAAACAACAACGGCAGATGCATTGAAAGAGAAAGGTTAACATTACCATGTTCTGTTCATATGCATATTATTTAAGCAAACTTTCAGCAAATATACTAAATCTCATATGAAAGATACGTTTTTTGTAAAAAGTGTGAGGGAAAAAAAAGGGGAGGGGAGGGGCGCTGCCACACCACTATTGTGATCACGCGGTTGTAAATATGGTCGTTTTTTGCAGTTTTAAACCATGTTTCATTCCTTAGTTTATCTAGGCCTATGGGGGTTTTAGTTTTTTTTTACAAATGGAATTTTCCGCCGTAGGTCGCTAGTAGAGATGAAGCATGGGGCTATACTAGAGCAGGAGATTCCCATGTACCCCAGAAATATGGGCATGCTACTTTGCTATTTCCTAAACGCACCCTGCAATTAGCACGAGAAGCGAAACCGTGAACTTGACCTTTTGTAGCTCTTCCTGCCTCACCCACCCCATTACTGTGAGTTGACCTGCTCGACCCCAGCGCCGACAATAAGTACGTATCCATATGAGCTGATGACATGTGTACAGGGGCGCCAGTCCGGCGGTGGGGTGGGTAAATGTTAGCTTACATTGAACAAATACAAATAGGCCGTCAACCAGTTTATATATGATCGAGGCCATTGAAAGGTCCAACGGTGGAAAACAAAAAATTCAACATATCATTCCGTTTTAGAGAATTTCATTTGTGTTCGTTAATTTCATTTTGTGTAACGGTATATAGACAGGTAGCGATTTTGTCATAAATATGTTCCTTTTAATATTCTGAACATTTCATTAACATACATCTATCAGAAAATTCCACTCGTTCCTAAGATATTCGCGAAAAAGTGAAAAATTAAGCCCCAAGAAACGGCTGGACTTTCATTAAGAAAGCGTGTGATTGAAGAATAATGACACAGCGAGGCCTACAATGCAAAACTTCCACATTGACCTAGGCTACTTAAAACGTCAGTCTCATTGAATCAGACATCAGAATATCGCTTAATAAGCGATTAACTATTTTTGGACATTTTCTCAAGTTCCGAATTTCCGATCCATTATTTCTTTATGATCGGCGAACTCCACTTGTTACGTTAGGCTGTAAGTATTACTGTATGGTACATTGTAACTTTCACATAACTTTAGTGTTGGATGTACTGTTTTATCCTTGCGTCACGTAAAAACCAATACGTAATAGCTTTACCGTGTTTGGAGACCTTAAAGCCAGATTTTTTTTAAATTTTGGGATCGATTTTGTAAGAAAATATTTGAGGTGAGTGTTTATGAAGAGCATTTGTATCAATTTTTGAAAATTGGTTGCTACCTGTCCATACACCTTTAATTGGCAGCGCATGTATAACCAAAAAATGTGTTTCTTAACATCTCTGAGTTACGAAATAAACCATCCACCATAGCAACACGGTAACTAGGTGGGGGCAAACAGACCTCAAATCCGCACCGTGCATTACATTACCAATGCATTGACATTTGATGTTCGCGATGCCCCCGCAAGCTTTTTATTCATTTATGGCTCTTCTCCAGATCTTTATAATTTTTAGCAAACATGCAAATGGTAAACACAATTTCGTTTGCTTGCCATTCTAAGTGACTGGAATCGGCTTTACAAAGCCCGTAGCGGATCCGTAAGCGCAATTTTTGTTCACCATTTTGCCGTCATCAGTCTGTGTGTGCAGAAATTTGTTTTGTACAGTAAAGTGCATTGACTACATGAGCGCGCGCTGCTAGCTAGCTGTACTGTATCAGTATTGCGTTGGATGTTTGCTACACTTAGTTACGCAAATTTTGTTGCTAGGCAAATTCATACGGTAATTGGTTGAAAAAGCTGTCAATCATCTAACTCAGACAGGTTAATTGACCAAGGGTGACCTTGTATACATGTTGTTAAGAAACTACTTGAGTGTTTTGCTTCGTTTTGATATAACGATGTAGCTGACACGACTTCAATGACTGGTAGTAGCAAGAAACGGTTATACATAGTCTTGGGGCGCTCCCAGGGGCGCAGGGCGCTCTTCTGGGGCTTTGGACACTTGTATACGAGTCCTGGTGGAGGGAGAGCGCTCTAATGTGCTCTTTGTAGCCGCTCTATATCCGGGCTACTACTGCACAAAAGTCATATCACACCCTCTATTCTTAATTAGTTTTTGTTTTCTTTACATGTAATTTTTTCACAAGTTGCAACATAACCGTCTGGCCACTCGGTCCCATCATCCGCACAACAAACGGCACTGCCTTGCACAACCACCTGCACAACCGACACCATTACGTAGTACCGCACAACAGACGCCAGCACCTCCACAACCGTCACCATCAGCGACGCACAGGCACCATCGATATAACCTCTGAAGGTAATTTGTGAAAGACTATACCACAGAGTGAAGTTTTTACCAATATTCTATTAGAATATATGCACAGGAGGTATTGTGTCCAGGGAGGTGCAAACACCAGTGGATCCTTTATCGGATACAGGGATGATCATCAGGTCTATAATACCACTGCTACCTTTACTTTATGAAGTGATAATTTTACATCCATCTGGCCATATAGTTGCACTGTAAAACGATAAAAGGAAAGGTGTCGTCCCATAAATAAACTTAGAAGTAAACGCCACCAAGATGGTAACGTCACTTCCGGTTTGCAATTTTTCTTATTGATTGCGAGAACTCTGTGATGATATCGAAAACACATGTAGGCCCTTATGTTCCGCCCGGCGGATGACTTATATATAATATCACAGATTTCTCGCGATCAGTAGGAACAAAAATGAAAACCGGAAGTGACGTTACCAGCACGGCGGCGTTCATTTCCGAATGTATTTATGGGACAATACCTTTCCTTTAAATATCAAATTCATTATCTAGCCTGAGTGCAATCCTATTTTCCTTATTTCATTTTCAGCAACCAACCCTTCACCTTAGAACAAAATGACGATTTCGGGTAAGATGTGTTCTCAACATATACCATCAGTGGAGCAAAAAAACGTGGGGATTGGACCCGCACAGGGTGAAATTTGAATTCATAGAGAAGAGAAATACATTTGAACATATTTGCAGTTGTCCGCACGGGCTTGCGAAGAGTCACCTCTCAATGTGTGTGTGGAAATTATGTTATTTTATGTAAATAATGATTTCCAAATTTTACCTCCCGACTGGGAATTGAAAGCAAGTGACTGGGAAGGTGAAATTTTATCAGGGGGATGGTTTACCCCTAACCGTTGATTATACAAAAAGATAACGGCGAAACTTACTCTCACGCACAATGCGGTCATAAAGTCGATAAGTCTAGTATATATAAGGCCAAGAACGATTTTACGTTTCAGAACATTTTGGAATAAATTGCAGACCATCAGCAGGGATGTTCAGGGATAATTAGGTCAGCAGGTCAGGTGATACCGACAGAAAAGACCACCACTTCTTTTATAGGTAGCTTTTGACGACAATTTCCTAACTTGACCCCTCCTCCGTCCCCAACGTTACAACCCAATTTCTTTGTCAAAAAATGTGAAATGTTGCCGAATCCCACTCCAAATAAAATCATTCAAAAACAATTAAATACAGGGATTTAAAGACTAGATAATCGTGTTAACGTTGATACTAGCGCGGAAATCAGAAAGAGAATACAATCCAACGTTTTTGATTGGAGGAAATATTTACACAATGACCGACCATGCACCTACAAGCCAATTACTTACCGCCGCGGAAGCGAGATTTATTGGTGTGAAGACACATGAAAGATTCGCGACCCGCGGAGGGGGAGGGGGGGGGGACTTCCATACTAAAGTGTTAGGTATGGGCGTCACAGGTATATATACCTCACATATGTAAGTGCCCCCCTCCTCCTGATTCGCCCCCTTACATCAGCAATGTTCGGTTTTTCCACATCTTAGAAAATTGAACATCTGAAGGCCACCGAAAATTTACGCATCACTGCCCCCTCACGCCATACATATAGTGTACGATTATACACACTGTTCGTACGGAGTTTATTTCTGGAATGGCTTAAGCGTGACACAGTGTGTACATTATTTTAAAATATTCAGTGAGGGCGCTGCGAGTAGCTATGTCGTATATGTCGGGTCACAATATTGGAATGATTTTCTTGAGTCGAGATTCTTTCTTCAAACGTTAATTGTATATAAATTTAAGATGAATAACAATATCATTTCTCACTTTTGTTTTTTGTTTTATTTTCAGATGAATTACTACGAAAGGTCGCTGCAAGAATTGGTGCAGACCAAGGATGGCATTCTTTTGTACTCGGACCTCTTAAAGTGCCACAATACGTCATCGACAAACATAATAAAGAAAATCCAAGGGATGTAGAAGAAGCTAGCTACCGTGTGTTGTTACATTGGAAAGGTGAAAACCAAGAGAACGCGACCCAACAGAACCTTTGGCAGATGATGAGAAAACACAAGCTACCTGTTGATGCGTGGGAGATGGTGAGAGACTCTCCACAGTAGGATTCAAGCAAGACCACGGTCAGACGGTTGAGCTAAAAGGGCATTTGACTGTTTGTTTCCGAATTAGCGTTCTATTGCGAATTTGATAGTTTTCAATACTTACAAGTTCACTCAGATCAGAGACGGTTGAACACGAATATGGCAAGAGGCGAAACTCAAAATTATTGTGGTTTATATAATATGACATCAGTACAGGACCGTAATTCTCCTCACAATGTATAGGGGGAATGGGTCAACACAAGTAACCTTTGGATACTTGGGAGACATACATAGGAGAAAATAGTATTCTCCCAAAAGAAGGTGGACAGTGTGAGACGTGACAAGGGCACACCCCTGCGCCCCAGAAATTACGGCCCTGCGTCAGTTGAGTCCAACTTTAGAAGGTTGTGCTCGATCTTGAGCTAATTTCGTCGCCATCTTCTCCCGCACGTAGAGGAGATTTACGACCGTGTCTATAGCCAATGACTGAAACGCGCTTTGATCCCCCTCCACTTTTTGGTAGGCGTCCCTGTGTGAGATATCAAAACTGTTCTGTTGTTATTGTTTTGTTAACTTTAAGTATGATGTATAAAAAAAAATCTGAAATACAACATTCTTCTTTGATAAATTTTAGGTAAATTTATTCGAAATAGTGTTTGCCTATTTACTTCTCATTCTATATATTTTAATTCAAATTATGAACAAAAATGCTAACAAAATATTAGGGATTGAAACGGTTCTTAACTGCTTAAATAGTTAACTGTTGCGGTTGTTCATGGAGTATAGGCCTTTCACTATTGTTCCTGTTTTTTTAATATTTATATTTATTTGTAAATATTTGTTGGGGGTGGGGTGGAATAGGGGGAGGGATAGGAAGGGATGGGCGGGTGGAGTGTTTCACACGTAATTTACCATTTGATTTGTTGGCACTTTCTCTTATATATGTTTTAAAGTATAACATGGATAAAGTTATCTCTAAATCACACAAGAAAGAATGAAATAAATCAAATCTGAATGATATTAACTTACGAGAAGTATCATATTTACATGTATAGATCGAAACAGATAATAGACTATATAGTACGGTAATCAGTGGTGGTGCAAAGAGGGTGGGATGGGTGAGTAAGCCCCCGCACAGAAATCGCGATTTGGCGGTCCTAACTAATGATAGTGTGATATATTTGTTACGGGCCAGAGTGCCAATGTCCACATGCGCCCCACGATTCTGGTTGCGCCACTGTTAGTAACCTGGACTGTTTTACTGTCAGATTAAGTATGAAATTGTAAAATTGATTCAAGGCCAAATCTATGTGCAGATTAAAATATTACAATGCTTAATGGGCTAACATGACGTCACTATGTGAAATATACACCGCTTATTGCAGACCCGTATCGTTAACGTGTGGAAAATAGACTTGACAGATATGGGTTTTATCCATGAAATGCTCTCCCATCTATGTGAAAGTTAAAAGATTATGATTAAAGTCAGTTACAAAACATTAGAATAATGCAAGGATTATCTTGAACTGTTTAAAAGTTTTTCTTTTATATTATTTCATTTGCAGCATAGGCCTATACGTGCATACTTTAAAGGAAATGGATCGTCTTAGCAATAAATTTAGAAGTGAACGCCGCTATGATAGTAACGTCACTTCCGGTTTTTATTGTCCTTATTGATTGCGAGAAATCTGTGATGTTACCGATAACTAATGTAGACACTTATGTTCGGTCCTGGGGATGTATGATCGATAAAATCAAAGGCTTCTCGCGATCAATAGAGGAAATTGAAAACCGGAAGTGACGTTACCAGCACGGCGGCGTTTGCTTCTAAATGTATTTATGAGACGATACCTTACCTTTAAGATCATCACAGCGTGATTTTTAACGGTATGACAACTATACATTTTGCTTGTTGAGTTGGATAATATGCAAATACATTATAGTTTTTGATATATGTCTATATAATACATACATGATATATCTTTCTCTACTTGCACAATGCGATCGTTTTTATTTTAATTTCCGCACTTCAATCCATTATTTACCTTAATTCAGGATTTTTTGCACATAATGATTTACTGGCGGGACATGTGGCCTACCGCCAACTTCATTTGGAACAACACTTATTCAAAAATTGTTGGTACACGGCGAGCGAATTTGTACATCATTTGGGGGAAATATTTTACTTTCAAGGGGTACTTTCATCCCGTTTTTCTCATCATTTTCCAATTAAGACAACAAAATTGAGAATTTGATTCAGGCTCCCCACTTTTAACCAGTCGTTACCGACTCCACTTGAGGCATATACTATCCACCGGTGACATTTAAAAAAAGGCTTAAGTCTTCTAACTTCCTTGAGAGCCAGCCAAATGATTTTACTCTCATCACTTAAAATCAGTGGCGTCGCGTGTGTCGAACGTGCCACTTGGCCTGAATGTTCTTTACAATATCTTTGCCGCTGAGAGGCAAAGTGAGCTATCCCACATGTAAGTCAAAAATGATTTAATTACACTACACTATAGCCTCAGGGTCAATCCAGTGTCCTGATCCCACTGACATTATCAGAAATGTACTCTACTGCCATTGACAGTTTTAAAAATTGCTCTCAGCATCTTCAGATATGCTTTGAGAGATAAAGTAGGCTATCCGTAGCTAATATGGCAGCCCCATATGGATTTCAGCTAGGGCCATCTTGAATCAGATTTTGGAAGGTGATATTGTGGTTCTACAAATCCGACTTCCATAATTATTCTGCAATTTCATTAAACCATTTGTCATAAGCTTAATAAGGAATATGTGGGATGGGCCATCTTACCCCCAAACGTATTATGCAAATATTTACCAGCCCCACAGTATGCAAGTAAAGTGGGTTAATGTGTTCGTACATCCTTCGATCCCACATTTTGGCGCCTTTTCTTGATTTTGGGTAGAATATTACATGTTAGATTTTTCCAAAATAAAATCCATGTACTGTTAATTAACTAGTACAGTTAATGGACAGTTGATTAAAGAAGTATCCTTCTTCTGTAGCAACTATGCAGATTTAAAAAAAGGTTACAACTTTAAACCTCACTCACGCACTCACTGTCCTCTTCGGGCCATGTGTCCCATAATGTTGCAGTGTACTCCCTCCAACGTATCCTATCTCTTTCCTTTACTACCGTTCTTCTCCATTTTGTTATTGGGCGTCATACTTTCCTTCTGGTTTCCATGTGAATGCTGTCATGCAATGGCTGTCCTCTTTCATTTTTAATACATGCCCAATGCACCTTCATCTTTTCATTTTGGCTTCGTTGCTAATTCTTCTTTGCTTAGTAAATCTCAATAATTTATCATTTGAAACAACATATGACCATCTGATCTTCAAAATTCTTCTCATTCATTTCAACATGAAGGTGTCCAATTTCTTATTATCAGTCTCATTGGTCTTCCACGTCTCACAACCGTATAAGAAAACTGACTTCACAATAGAGTTAGATAATCTGATCTTTGTTTTGACTGAATATATATAGGAGCTCCATTTCTTCTTTGATTTCATGAAAGATATTCTTGCTTTAGAAATTTTGTTAGCAATATCTTCTCTATCACCACCTTTATTTTACAATTGCTCCTAGGTACTTGTAAGTATGTACCTCTTTCAGATGTGTATCATTAATTTGCACTTTGTCACAGCATCCACTATTTACTTTCATGAGTTTGGTCTTTTTCTTATTTATTCTTAACCCAGTTTGAGCAGCATATTGGTTCAACCTTGTTAGTTTTGTTTGCATATGTTGATAGGTAGAGAAGGTCAGAATGATGTCATCTGCAAAATCAATGTCTTCTAACCATGAAATAAACCTCTATCTTATTCCATTACTGTTGGCTTCACTTGTCTTATGCATCAGCCAGTCCACTATCATTAGAAAAATGAAACCAGACATTACATCGCCTTTTTTGACTCCTGTTTTAACTTGAAGCCGTTCTGACACCACTCCTACACCTATTACAGCACATTCATTATCTTCATAAAGTATTTTAACCATTGTGAGGATTTTCTGTGGGATACCATATAAGATACCTCTCCAATTGTCACACTTGGTAATATCACCCTCCTTTGGGAATTTCAGAAACAGCCCTGTTTCCAAGATTTTCGTATTATTTATGTGTCCCATCTGAATAAATCCTCTAGCATTCTTCCGTAATATGGGTATCCGCTTTCAGCAGCTCTGTTGTAATATTATCCTTACCGGCAGCCTTGTTATTCTTTAACTTCTTCATTTCATCCTTTATTTCGAATCTAGTAATATGACTAGTGTGGATTTATTTTATTACAGGTTTACAAATTAGTAGGTATTGGTCTGTTTAAAACACCTTTAAAATGCTCTATTCATCTCTCTCTCGGCCGTCTCATCTTTCAATAGTCCTCCAGATTTGTCTGTTACTGCATTTCCTGTTCTGTTTCTTTTGTTGCATAATGTCTTAGTAATGTCATAAAGCTCTTTCATTCTACCACTACCCGCTACCTTTTCAGCCAAAGCAGCAGTGATGATGTCCAGGAAAACAGAACAGTCACTGCTTGAGTAGAAACCTATTAATGAGAGGTTGGTCTATATTAGGTTTTTTACCAAATACATCAAACTTTCTTTCATACAGGCGTATGTACCAACCAATGATGCTAGTGATGAGGACAAATACAACTTCTACGATCAACTGCAAGCTTTAATTGATGGAGTACCGAAACATGATGTACTGATATTGATGGGAGACCTGAACGCCAAAGTAGGTCATAACATTGAAGGTTATGAGAATAGTATTGGTGGATTGGTGGGCATTTAACCGGTGAGAGGAATGCTAATGGTGAGAAGCTTCTGGACCTCTGCGGCAACAATAATATGGTAATAACTGGTACAATTTCCCCACATAAGCAAATACACAAGCAAACCTGGACTTCCCTTGAAAGGGAGGACACTGAATCAAATTGACATGTGATGTTAACAAAATAGTACAGGACATCTGTACTGGACACCCGAGCCATGAGAGGTGCTAACATCGCTAGTGACTATCATTTGGTGCGCACAAAGTTCAGACTGAAGCTAAAGAGGAAACAGAAGGCAAAAGTAAATAGGATTAAGTACGATACTTATCAAACTACAACAGCCAGCAATTAAAACCTATTTTTTATATACGATAGAGAAAATTTATAAAAACAAAGTGGTAAAAAACTATGATAATATCTTATTTCGTTTAAAAGTTATAACAATTTAAAGACGAGAAAAATGTTCTTAAAAACACCTCGTACAGTATATGTCCTTCAGCTTGGTGATGTCATCAAGGCAATTCCAGCACAGTTCTTATGTATTTCTTATCAATTTAATACAACTTTTATTTTACATCATCGATTATAGAGATAGGGTGGCATATATAACTTACAAGAAAACATTCTGGGGTTTTTTTCTCAGTGTACATCACATTTACAATAAGACAAAAATGCAAATCATTTTTAAAGAAATACAAAAGACGTTTTGTTGAAATTGTCTCTATGGCATCACAGATGTTGCCAATCAGTCACTTTTGTCCAAATTTGAAAATACTTTAAAAATTTATAACTTCTAAAGGGAATAAGATATTTACATAGTTTTTTCACCACTTTATTTCCAAAGTTTTTCTCTATCACATACAAAAAACTGAAAATTCATGAAAATATTCCTGTAAGATATAGATATGATGTCCTACAAGATTATAATGGTGACACAGGTGATGGTGTAGGAGAGAGTAAGTGGCAAAACATCGAGAAAGCATACAGAATACAAGAAGAGGGGCCAAAATCATCATCAGTAAAGAATCCTCTGGAAGTAAGTTGAGGAGAGAAAAAGGCTGAAGGGTAATATTGAACAGGCCAAGTCAGATAGAATTAAAGGCAACTTAAGAACTAACTACCGCGAAAAAGATAAAGCAGTCAAGAGAAACACAAGGAAGGACAAAAGAAAGTGGGTAGATGACATGGCTACTCCTTGGTGATGCATTTTATCTTCTCTCTCTGAAAATAAGATGGTTTCAGCGGTATTCAGTCTGACTTTCCCAGGACCTGTCAATCTACACTCACTCACTCCCAAGATGATCAATGCTGTATCGTTTCATCTCATTGGCAAGCATTGCTGCCTTACCAATTGAGTAAAGTGATCTTACATTCCAACATCCAATGTAAGTAATTTCTTTGGCTGGATAACTGCCGTATTTGGCCAAAAAGCTTCCTTGCGACTTTTACCCACTAGCGTCATGCTATCCACAAACGACAGATCATTTTCCATTGGAATCTGGATTGCCGTTGTCCTAAACCCTTTCCAGCATATGCTGGTATACGCTTGCAGTTTCCGCAACAATCATGAACTGGATGGGTTGTTAGTCCATTGCAGCAGGTTTCTTAAACTGGATGGGTTGCTAGCTTATCACAACAGGTTTCGTTTTGGGCTTTTCCTTCCCTTAGCCAGGGCCTTATTAGCCTAGACCCAATTTGGGTACTAGGGGAACCAACGAGGAGGTACGGTTGACTTAGGTGAACTACGGGCCACCGACAGGCTACGAATTTTTGCTTTTCACTCACCTAAGTAAGCTAGTCGGCCCAACATCACTGGTTGTGATGCTAGGCGCACCAGACCTTTACTTAAACCTCATTTTCTCAAAATGGTGATTTTGTGGGATAGCCCAGTTTGCCTCTCAGCGGCTCATCTTTAAAGGAATATTCCAGCTAATTTTCAGTTTTTGGTTCCAATACTATCAGTATCAGGAATCCATGTAGTCGTCTGCCAAAGTGTGTGTGTGTGTGTGTGTGTGTGTGTGTGCGTGTGCATATTGACGCTTCGCTTGTAAACACCGTATCTCCTGAACAGTTCTTCTATGCCATGTCATATTTGACAAATAGATGCACCATGACCCAAAGATGATTGCTATTGCTTTTGGTATCGATTTCTTGCAGATTAATGAGTGGGCTGGGCAAAATATTTTTTTTTCAAATGCTCATATTTTATAACCGATATATCTATTTTGTATCATTTTGGCATAAATAAGGTGTTAAGGTTGGTGTAGATGCCCATCTTATAAAATGTCCAAAATCACTGATATGAATTGTGGGTGAGCATAATGTGGTTTTACTGAAAACAGCTTGTAAACACGGTATCGCGTGGACTATACATCAGTGCTATGTCAAATATGGCACATTGACTAACTCAAATATCTCCTGTTCCCTATTGTTTTTGTTGTCGATATCATACATAATAATGAGTGGGTGGAGCTAAGTGTAAGAATCTTGAACTTTTCAAATCCCTACAAGTGCATGGCAGTTTTGCTTCTTTTGTGGCATACTTATGTCGTTAGATATTGTGCACATGTTTATGTTGTTAAAATGTCATATTTATTTGAATTAATTACTTTTGAAAATAAAAATTACATATCTTGACTCCACCCAACATGTCTAAATTTCAATGAAATATCTTTTATACTGTTGTGAATTACTACCATAAACCTTGTTTGTTGTGAATTACTACCATAAATCTTGTTTGTTGTGAATTACTACCATAAATCTTGTTTGTTGTGAATTACTACCATAAATCTTGTTTGTTGTGAATTACTACCATAAACCTTGTTTGTTGTTTATAATATAATATTTTTCTTCTCCCATGAAAAATACAAAATGAATTAATAGAAGGTCACAGTGGCAAGACTACCAGCTTTCAATTGCAGTCTGTTGCAAAGGATGTTTGACGGGTTGGTAATCATTAGTGAATGTCTATAATTATCTAAAAGCTTAAAAGAAACAAATACTTTGGTTTGGTGGTCTTATCATTACATTGCCATGTTAGATGTCCCTGGTTAAATTCCCGGCGGGTCGTCATCCATAAGTTCTTCATAGGTGGATTATCTCTATATAACCTTAACTGTTGAAGAATGGATGTAAAATATCCAATATATCTATCTACATTTTAAAATTTAATGTAAAAACTTGTCAGTTTAAAACACAGATAGTCACAGTGTATTATCACCTACCAATCAAAGAGTCACTCCCACAACTAATGGAGGAGAAATTGACATTAAAGAGTCTTTCGCACAACTGAGGTTCAAAGTTGATATTGCTTTCAAACCTGTTTTACATGATACTATTCAATATTTATTTGTTTGGAGCGGAAGGGGCCATGGAACATGCTGACATCAAATAAAAAATGGGATCTCACTGGGGCTCTAACCAGTTCAGTTCGTATCGCCGATTGGGGGACTTAATAAGTTCCCAGATAGAGAGACTCAAGCATGTGCACTGAGCTTTACAGTGATATATGGAAGCCGCCATTTTAATTGTGAAGTTTCAGTCATAGACGTTTATCAGTCATTCCATTGAAGGTTTGTAACAAAGTTTGCTTTGTTCACCTTCAATTTTGCAAAAATAAAACAACTTCGTTACTATCACGCAGTTATTGCTAAATAATTTTCACAAATCCCCAAGTTATTTCTCATAATTTTAGAAAACCTTGTTAAATCGCGACTGCCTAACAATAATACATTAAATAAGAATTCATCACTTTTCTTCAATTTTTTTGAAAACCGCGCGGTGAATTTTAAACGCGCACGGTGAAAAGATAATCCATATGCCATTCAAATCATGAAGAAAAAATTGAACCCTTTGCAGTGGTTGAGTTCCCTGCGATTGAAATGTGTCTGATTCTTATGTTATCCATATACAAACTTTGAATTCGGATAGATGCATTGTGGGAAACTTCTGTAAAGGATCTCTCGATTGGGAGAACAAAATTCTTCTCCCGATCAGGGGTACGAAGCAGACTGCTAACTGATTAACAAAATGAAATTAAGAAGATCTCAATATCCTCATATGTTAATTATATTGTAAGAAGTGACATTTAATAAGAGTCCATAAAATAACGTTATCATCCCACCTGCACCTAAACAGCTTCAAAAAACAATAAGGCATTGAGACCACATAACCTTTTGGTTTCTGGTTTCGTTTACCGCGGAAGTAACGTTATTATAGTGTTTATCAAATCTGTGACGGCTCAAACAATTTTTTTAATACAATGATTCCATCTGTGGTCCTTGAAATAAAAAAATAACAAATGGTAAAATTGAAGGGAAAATTTACATATTTCCCGAAAATTAAGAAACATTTTCCGTATATTTAGAAAATGATTCGAAAATAAATAAAATTGGAAAAGATTTTCCTATTAGCGTTTGATCTAAACTTCATTTACCAGGGCAATTTTGTTGCCCTTTTCCACGAAAATGTTATGCGTTGTTTCCCCGGAAAATATGATGCTTGCTGCGCCCATATGGTGTTGTTAATATACAATCATTGAGGGGCATCTTCTACTCCTGTCATTACATCTTATCTCTGACATACTCAGAGGTGTCACAAAGATTTGCCCCAAAAGGTATGTTGAATGCATACACACAACATATTCCTATCACTCGATGAAAAAGAGGGATAGAACTTATCCATGGTGGTTAGATGTCAACCCATTTCCACCCTCTGACGCTACCCCTAGAAATTATCAATCAATGAATGATATAATTTAGACAAATCTATCTAAAAGTAAAAACTGATGGTGTGCATGCATGGATTTGCTTATCAACCCCTATCAACAGATCTGCAGGTGATGAGCTGTACTGTTCAAGTCCTATTCACAGGTATGTGTAGGCAGCAAATCAACCATATATGATATTGAATGGCAAACGGACATACTAAAACTTGCATATATAATGTGTACATCGAATAAGCTTGGAGATCATTAAAATATATCTAAAGCAAAAACGTGATTACAGAGTCTTAGCTACCAGCTTATTCAGTAGGGAAAAAAAAACCCCAAAACAAACAAAAAGACAAATAAACAAACAAACAAAAACATGGAGGTGCGGAGAATGTGTCGCTTAAATTTGAAACGACCGTCAACATAAATCAGTACCAGATCATGCATGTCACAACTCACCTGAAGTACCGTGTACAGAGATGCCCAACGATATGTCATTCTGCAATCATGAATCATTCACCTATGATATTATAAGCGTGATAATATTTGGGGAATCCCCTGCTTGCCATTACGCCATAAGCTTGGAGCAAATATTAAACTTTAACCCTAAAATCAAGAGATCAGTATTGGTATGGATCATATCGTATTCAGCTGTTTAGCGTATATCTGTGCCACATATACTCTGTGTACACACTCGCCAACCAAAAAGGATCGGTTCTCGCTAGCTGTTTTTCTTCTTTTCGACTAAAACTGTGAAGCTAGAAAGTAAGTAATTTTCTTTCGTCAGATTAAAACTAATGAATATACTTTCCAATTCGAAAGATATTAAATATAGAGGACGAAATATACGACGTCATTTTAGCAATCATTTGTGTATGCAGGTTTAAAGCAAGGAACATTACGACAGCTTCATGTTACATCAAGTTGCAGTCATCGATGCATGGGATATTATATTTTACACAGTAGTTTACACAGTAAGTATGCAACGATTCTGGTTTGTGATATGACTGTATGACCGCAGTAGGTCTAAAACTGGGGAAAGGGGATATTTCCCCAAATGGATTTGCATGGCTGTTTTCTCCTTCGTACCCTACCCTACCTAATTCGGCGCTTTAAATAAAATATCGTGACACATGACCATGGGTGTATGAAGTTTAAGAATAGTGTGTGTGTGTGTGTGTGAGGAGGGGGACCTCTTAGGGCAAACATCACAAGTCATATGTCCCATATCCCAATCTGTAGATAGAATAGATTAAGCCGAAATAACAAAATAAAAGGGACACTTCATTCTTAGAAATGGGCATTTTCCAATTGGAACACATTCCTCCCGTGTAAGGGACTTACACAAATCGCCATTTTCCTACTATTGTAACAGTAATTGAGGGGCACTTTTCATTTTCAAAGGGGCACTATTGTCATTTGACGGGAAAGTAAAGGAGCACGTTCCCCCAACACCCCACAATTCATACACATAAGTATGGCACTGACCTTATATTTCATTTTTCAATTGTGTCATTTGACCTTGGTTTGACAGTAGCACTAACTGACTAACCTAGGCTTCAAATGTATTGTTATATAGTTCCTGAATTGACAGGTACATCATGATACAGTGAGACTTTTGGCCAGGGCCAGAGGCGTAGCAAGGATTGTAAAATTACTTTAATTTTTGAAAAAATTATAAGATGTTCGGAAACTGCCACCTTTCACCAAAATTTCCAATAATTTCATTAAAGTTGTCTTCAGTTTTTACCACTTTTGTTTCAATTTTACCTTATTACTTTCCTAACCTGGAAGAAAACATTTCCCTTATTCCCCCCCCCCCCTCCGCACTCCCCTTCACCCCCCGTACTTTCTACGCCTCTGTAATGGACGCAACAAACTCTTTACTGTCAGTCCAGCATAATACCAATTAATCGGAACAGAAATGTTCCTATAAATGGGAACATTTCGCTACATGGTAGCCGCCATTTTGTGATATTTCCCATGATCCTTTGCTATCCTAACGTTAAAGTTTTATGCAATGTTACAATTTTCTAATTTGAAATACGTCTGGGAAAAATATCTTTGCTTGAGGAAACTTAAACTCATGAAAATACCTTCATTATACTGTCATGGCTAAACTTGTTCACTCCCATTTGATATGTTCACCACGTCATTTTTGAAATATTAGAAAAAATAGACCATAGAGCTAGGCTTTTTGGCACAAAACAGCCATTTTGATTTTTAATTTTTTAAGTACATCAATTAGTTATTATGACAATTTATTACAACATCTAAACAATATGGCTGCATGACTTCAATATTTTCATGTGATATAAATGTTCCTATTAATTATTATTATTATTATTATTATTATTATTATTATTATTATTATTATTATTATTATTATTATTATTATTATTATTATTATTATTATTATTATTATTATTATTATTATTATTATTATTATCATTATTGTTATTATTATTATTATTATTATTATTATTATTATTATTATTATTATTATTATTATTATTATTATTATTATTATTATTATTATTATTATTATTATTATTATTATTATCATTATTATTATTATTATTATTATTATTATTATTATTATTATTATTATTATTATTATTATTATTATTATTATTATTATTATTATTATTATTATTATTATTATTATTATTATTATTATTATTATTATTATTATTATTATTATCATTTTAGTGCTGAAATTCATAAAGAAAACATGCTCATAAGCACTGTACATGAAATATAATATAAATTAATATAATTAGAAGTTATAGTCCATATGCTAGCTTAAAAAGATAAGTTTTTAATAAAGATATAAAAGTGTTCAATTCTAAACAGTCTCGGACATCACTTGGAAGGTTTTTCCAGAGTGCTGATACTACTGTTTTAAAAGATTTGTCACCACAACTGACAGTTTTTGTTCGTGGTACCACGAGACTTGAAGATCTACATGACCTGAGTGCACGCACTGGAGTATACAATTTAAACATATTTGTCATATAACAAGGTGATAAGCCACATAGCGCCTGGAAAGTATGCAAGATGATGACCTTGTACTTAATACGGTGACCCACGGGAAGCCAGTGGAGCTCCTTCAGCAGAGGCGTAATGTGTTTAGATCTTCTTGTTATCAATTATAACCTGAAAACTGGTTTAATAATTTCATTTGGTGCATAAATCGTAAAAATAGCACCATTTTCAGCAGCGTAATTCTGAGTGACTTTTCAAAATTTTGCCGATCCATTAGCGTAACCTGCTCCCCTTGACACAAATTCGACAAACAATCCTGCGGTTAACGCCATTTCCATTCATCAGTGCAATATACGCGTAAGGACTCTTTTGTGTCTAAAGGTCAGGAGTTATGCACCATCGAGCATACTTTAAAGCAAACACGTGCAGTGCGGAAAGTATTTTCCAAAGATAATGGATGGCAATAGCATTTACGAGATAATCATACACATAAACTCATGCTTCTTTGAATATGACTCAATGAAATTATTCAATGGTTACTTGTTTCTTTATGCCTAAAATTCCACAGACATACGGTAACACATATTGATGTTATTCAAATAAAAACTCCCCTCGTTTTGCCGTTATAATGGTAGGAGGTTTTATTGTTGGAATGCTCTTTTTGATTTTTCTTAGCTTCGAAATGAATTTACCCGGAAGTACGAAATATAGCGTCAATTTCGATGTTCAAAGGTTGAATATTCTAACAATTTGTCCAAAAAAAAATCACATATTTCACACCTTTGGATGGCAAATTTTGTTAAAACGCGAAACGGAATAATTTGGAAATAAACTGGAATTTGCAAACCGCCACATGCGGTTACTTAAATGCCACAGGCACAGATAATCAGGATGGAATTCTTTTCAAGGGGCGAGTTCTGTAATGATGCATGTACACAGTATGCCAACACAGAATCATGTGTCGAGAGAGCTGTTCAAAAGGCCAATGGAAGTCTTTTTATTTTATCGCGAAGTCCACGGTGAAATTAACAAATGCGCGATCAAATCTAATAAATATTTATTTGATATAAATTTTTCCTTTCAAATATACCCCCGCGTTCTCATTAAAAATCCCTATTGACTTAACGTTATCACCTGTTAAAATGGCGGCCTCCATGGATCGTGTAATGAATACGAAGCTCCAAGTTTTGGTGTATTTATTATTACACCAAAAGTCCAGGATTCTCCAGGGCTGTGTGCCAAATCAACAGGATTTTAAATAGAAAGAAATACTTCTGAAATCAAAGCATTAATTTGTTAGATTAACCGTCGCTAAAACTGATTTACAAGACTCTTAAAATCAAATTGAAAGAGCGCCTCAAGTTTGCTTTCAGCCCACTTTACTAACGTGAAATTCGAATGTCTGTTGATAAAAATCAAAACCAACTTGTACACAATTGAATACCTGTATATGGACTTGGAACTTCAAAACGCCCATTTTTCCTAATTAACAATTTTGCATCCAGTTTCTCGGATAAATCAACATTTTAATATTTGCCTTTAAAGTCTACTGACGCACTTATATTTACACTGCAACATACAAAGTCCCTGGTGATTATACATTGGGGTTAAACAGTTGGGAGTAAAAAAATTTACAAGAGGTTACATTGTTACTATTCCTTGTCAACCCCCGCCCCCCCTCCCCCCCCTCCCACCCATCCCCCTCCCTTTTTTTACGGTCAGGCCTGCGGGAAACTCTGGGATCAGTATCATATGTGATCTTTAAAATAAAACTGTTCTTTAAAACTCGGAAACAATAATATTTACTATGCTCAAATCTTCTTTTATTCTGTCAGGGAATGATATGGGAGGTTAGACCTCCCATCGAGAAAATCTCGACGCAAACCCTGCCTCCTGTCGGGATAAACATGGCGCCGCCCCTTATCGTAGATTTACGCAATCTGTGTCACTCTTGGGTTACGTTAATTGATTAAGCTGTTTGTGACGATGCTAGTTTAGTGTAGGCCTATCTTATATTATCTGTACTATCGTATATTCATTACAGGTATCATTGAAAAATAAAACAAATATTCATTGAAAGGACTGATTACAAAATTCATATCAAACGCTATCAGTTATCAGAAATACAACAGTACGCCCTCATTTGTCTTCCGAGTGCTGATATGATAAAGTAAAATATCTCCTTAACTGTTTAACAGAATAAGATTTTTTAACGCAATTCGGAATCCCCTTGTTCAGAACAATATGGCTGCATGACTTCAATATTTTCGTATGTTATAAATGTTCCTATTAATGGGCATGCTTCCGGACTGTTGTTCCTAACTAGTTCTCTTTTGTTTAAGGGTCTTGTGTGCTTTTAGCGTCTGTGGACAAATACGGGTGGATATGCGGCTGATTACTTTAGGAAGTAATCGATTGCAATTGTAAATTACGATTACCTCACTCTCATTATGACTAAAACAAAGTATTGCAAATTTAGAATGTATGCAAACGTTCTGATGAAGAAAGAGAAAACAATTTAACATTTTATTGTAATTCTTTTTAATTTTTTATTTTGATCACTGAAATTAATCAGACTGTTTTTTCGTGATGAAGTTTAATAGAGATTACACAATGGAAATACAAAAGAATATATATTCAGAGAATGAATAAAAAGCAATATATTAACATACCGCGTTATTTTGTTGATGTAACATATTGCCTAAATATTTGCCAACATTCAGCATAATTATATTAGGGCCGGAACATTGAACGAACTGACGAATGGTACAATGGCCAATTTCTATCTGATTTTCAACTTTCTAACTGACTGACTGATCGGGAATAATTACACTTGCCTGCTAGAATCTCAGTGCCGAGTTATGAAGTTACTTTATAATGCTCCAATTACCCAGCATAATGAAGTTACTTCATAATGCTTCAATTACCCAGCATAATGAAGTTACTTCATAATGCTCCAATTACCCAGCATAATGAAGTTACTTCATAATGCTCCAATTACCCAGCATAATGAAGTTACTTTATAATGTTCCAATTACCCAGCATAATGAAGTTACTTCATAA
Source organism: Chiridota heheva (assembly GCA_020152595.1). NCBI lineage: Eukaryota > Metazoa > Echinodermata > Holothuroidea > Apodida > Chiridotidae > Chiridota > Chiridota heheva. Next base: position 267,258 of record JAIGNY010004118.1, read on the forward strand.
TGCTTCAATTACCTAGCATAATGAAGTTACTTCATAATGCTCCAATTACCTAGCATAATGAAGTTACTTTATAATGTTCCAATTACCCAGCATAATGAAGTTACTTCATAATGCTCCAATTACCCAGCATAATGAAGTTACTTCATAATGCTCCAATTACCCAGCATAATGAAGTTACTTCATAATGCTCCAATTACCAGCATATGAAGTTACTTTATAATGCTCCAATTACCAGCATAATGAAGTTACTTTATAATGTTCCAATTACCCAGCATAATGAAGTTACTTCGTAATTCTCCAATTACCCAGCATAATGAAGTTACTTCATAATGCTCTAATTACCCAGCATAATAAAGTTAGTTTATAATGCTCCAATTACCCAGCATAATAAAGTTACTTTGTAATGCTCCAATTACCCAGCATAATGAAGTTACTTCATAATGCTCCAATTACCTAGCATAATGAAGTTACTTTATAATGTTCCAATTACCCAGCATAATGAAGTTACTTTATAATGTTCCAATTACCCAGCATAATGAAGTTACTTCATAATGCTCCAATTACCCAGCATAATGAAGTTACTTTATAATGCTCCAATTACCCAGCATAATGAAGTTACTTTATAATGTTCCAGTTACCCAGCATAATGAAGTTACTTCGTAATTCTCCAATTAACCCAGCATAATGAAGTTACTTCATAATGCTCCAATTACCCAGCATAATGAAGTTACTTTATAATGCTCCAATTACCCAGCATAATGAAGTTACTTTATAATGTTTCAATTACCCAGCATAATGAAGTTACTTCATAATGTTCCAATTACCTAGCATAATGAAGTTACTTTATAATGTTCCAATTACCCAGCATAATGAAGTTACTTTATAATGTTCCAATTACCCAGCATAATGAAGTTACTTCGTAATTCTCCAATTAACCCAGCATAATGAAGTTACTTCATAATGCTCCAATTACCCAGCATAATGAAGTTACTTTATAATGCTCCAATTACCCAGCATAATGAAGTTACTTTATAATGCTCCAATTACCCAGCATAATGAAGTTACTTCATAATGTTCCAATTACCTAGCATAATGAAGTTACTTTATAATGTTCCAATTACCCAGCATAATGAAGTTACTTCATAATGCTCCAATTACCTAGCATAATGAATTACTTCATAATGCTCCAATTACCCAGCATAATAAAGTTACTTTATAATGCTCCAATTACCCAGCATAATGAAGTTACTTCATAATGCTCTAATTACCCAGCATAATAAATTTACTTCATAATGCTCCAATTACCCAGCATAATAAAGTTACTTTATAATGCTCCAATTACCCAGCATAATAAAGTTACTTTATAATGCTCCAATTACCCAGCATAATGAAGTTACTTCATAATGCTCCAATTACCCAGCATAATGAAGTTACTTCATAATGCTCCAATTACCCAGCATAATGAAGTTACTTCATAATGCTCCAATTACCCAGCATAATAAAGTTAGTTTATAATGCTCCAATTACCCAGCATAATGAAGTTACTTCATAATGCTCTAATTACCCAGCATAATGAAGTTACTTCATAATGCTCCAATTACCCAGCATAATGAAGTTACTTCATAATGCTCCAATTACCCAGCATAATCTTTAGCTGTAATTCGTTACTATCATTAACAGATAGTTTTAAATGCACCTTCCTCTCTCATCTGTTTATTGTGCGATTCATTTTGTAGTTGTTTGTATGTTGACGTCTTGATCATTTTCGCTCGGCGAATTATTCCGAATACGCCTTTTTTGCTCTTCCTTCTCTGGGAAGACGTTACATACTGTATTCTTGACAAAAGGAGATGATTGAACAAGAGAGTAATACGTATTTTTATATTTTTATTTAGCAGTTAAGCCAGGAATAGAGCCTTCATGTTTAGCCAGTTTTGATAGGTCCTGGATACTTTAAATGCATGTTTTTACTACAGGATGGCCCTGGAGGATGGAATGCTCAGGAAAATTGCCGACATCTATGAGGGGGATCCCACCGATCTAGGCACCATGCATCTTGGGCTCACAGATGTACAGGTTCAGCAAGCAATTGAGAACAAGCCAACCAGAAAGGACAAAATATACCATGTTTTGAGGAGATGGAAAATGCTAAATAATACAGATCCAAACCAAGAAATTCAGGCTAGCCTTCTGTACAATAAGCTACAAGAAGACGCAAATGTTGCCAACGTTAAGTTGCCAAAAATTCTAGAATATGCAGGTAATTCCCCCTCCATTTTGTATATTCATAGAGGAAATCAGCTGTGTCATCAGTGCTTGGCCAGTTGGTGTACTATAAGAACTCATCTAACCTTAGGAAGCGGGATAGAAACAATACAAGAAATGCTCTCGCTTTTGCCTTCTAGAGTAAAAAAGGCTTATCAAAATTGTCTATTATTTTAATAAGAAATACACCAAAGTAAGCAATATATTAATATATTACACAAAAAATGACTTCGGGAGCTCGTGATCTTACCCACCACAAACGCGTATCACTTGCACACACACACCCACGCAAATACAAACACTCACACAATTTGTATATATATATATATATATATATATATATATATATATATATATATATATATATATATATATATATATATATATATATATATATATATATATATATATATATATATATATATATATATATATATATATATATATATATATATATATATATATATATATATATATATATATATATATATATATATATATATATATATATATATATATATATATATATATATATATATATATATCTATCTATATATATATATATATATATATATATATATATATATATATATATATATATATATATATATATATATATATATATATATATATACATATATATATATATATATATATATATACATATATATATATATGTATGTATATATATATATATTTATATATATATATATATACATATATATATATATATATATATATATATATATATATATATATATATATATATATATATATATATATATATATATATATATATACATATATATATATATATATATATATATATATATATATATATATATATATATATATATATATATATATATATGTATCTCTCTTTCTATAAATATATATATATATATATATATATATGTATATATATATATATATATATATATATATATATATATATATATATATATATATATATATATATATATATATATATATGTATATATATATATATACATATATATATATATATATATATATATATATATATATATATATATATATATATATATATATATATATATATATATATATATATACATATATATAGATATATATATATATATATATATATATATATATATATATATATATATATATATATATATATATATATATATATATATAGAGAGAGAGAGAGAGAGAGAGAGAGAGAGAGAGATACATATAGATAGATATATCGACAATATGGGGGTAGAATGAGAATGTCTGAGACCAAGTTTATAAGATTGGTGCATGGGCTTATAGAGGATACATTATATCATATACACACACAAATACTGACAAGCCAATCAAAACCTGCAGTGGAAGAGACGTATGCTGGTAGGCGTGTGCGGTGTCGGTGTCAAGCACATTTTTTGTTACGTGATTCCTTCTATGAAAATGAGCATTTTACATCGTTTTTTATTTGAAGGTCTTATTACACAGTTTGCTATGTACACTTGTTTGTAAATTTGTGACGTATTATAAGGCGACCTTTATATTTCTTTTGTAAATCCGTTGTTTTTTAAATATCTTTTGTAGTAGTTCTCTAAATTGGTGATGTTAATTCTGACTAAACTTATTTAGTCTTTACCACATCTCTAACCAAATTCTAGCAGAAATGGACTTTTCTCTTCATTTCCAGTGACCTGGTGACTGAGATTAGGAATGAGCTTTAGAGAATAACAATACAAATTTGAGCTATTTTTCCAGTCATACGTCATACATTTAGCATTAATTGAAAATAGAACAAACTTATATCTTCCATAGTACAAAAACTGTCAGTGCTATCTTACAAAATCAGGAAAACTAATATATTCAGATTTTAATCTTCGTTTGAACAACGTATAAATTTAATATTCGTTTGAACAACGTATAATTTGCTGTATGTCCATATACCTTTCACGGGCAGTAAAAGTTAAGGTGGAAAAAAGTATTTAAAAGTTAATGTTGGATTATTTGTTTTCGTAAATTACACTCTGGTAAGTTGGCAGCCTATGTGTATCAAAGTGCAACTTAACAAACCTGACCTTCTATCATAAAAGACCGTGTCAGTATAAATGAAACTACTTTGGTAAATTTGGTATCTTACTTCGTTTATAAAATAACGAGCTTGAAAGAGTTCACGAGTCTGAAAGCTGATTGGTGTAAAAATACATACCATAAAATGGTCATATTACGCACTCTATTTCTAAAAGGTTAATTTTCTCTGTAATTATCTCAGCAGTTGCAAGCTCACCATCTACGCCGTTGGTCCCATCGTCCGCAAAACCAACGCTATCACTTGCACAGCCGACGTCATTATCTGCTCAATCGACGTCATCAGCGTCGCAACCGACCGCCTCTGCAGGTAATTTGTAAACACCTACAAGTTTGACAGTTTTGACAATATTATATTTGAAGCAGTGGCGTGCGTCAGTAGACCCTTTTGATTAGAGGGGAGGGGGGGGGTCAAATTACAATTTTACGACAAACGGAGTTCAACGCTACCCACACAAATATATTTCACATTCAGGACACTCATAACGTCAATTTTGAAAAAGAAAAAAAAGATCCAAAATCGCAAAACGTGTGCCATAATTTTTTTTTTTTCAATTTGTTTGGTAAAGTTTTCATCGTCTTTGATGTACGTTTTACCGACGCGGACCTTGATTTACCGACAGGTCTTTAATTCTACCGACAGCTTTACCGAAATCAGGGTCCCCCCCCCCCCCTTCCCCCCTTCCCGGTATTTACGCCCCTGATAAGAAGACACACAAGAGGAACACCGAGCCATGGCAAGTGTGGTTGACATTTAAATTTCCGCAATACAAAACAGGGGTAGCTTTGAGAACTATAACCCGTCGTGTCGGGGTACTTACACCCCTGTTGGAGTTCCAATCAGAGATTTCTTTATCAATAATTGACTGATATATCTATCCTCGTAGCATAACAAGATTTTGGAATATCATAATCTGTAAGTCAAAAGCTAACCAGAGACCTATGTTTTTTGTAAATTAGAATGAAGAAAGGAGCTTATACACAAGGGACACTTTGTTACGGCTATAACTTCTTTATCTCCTTTCATAATTTATAGAATTATTACAAAAGGTTGCTGCAAGAAATGTTGCAGAACAAGCCTGGAATTCCTTTTTCCTTGGACCTCTTAAAGTGCCACAACACGTCATCGACACATATAATAAACAATATCCAAAAGATGTAGTAGAAGCTTGCTACCGTGTGTTATTGCATTGGAAGAATGAAAACCAGGAGAGCGCCACGCAAGATAGCTTATGGCGTATGATGAAACAACACAAGCTACCTGTGGATGCCTGGCAGATGGTGAGACACTACCAATGCGGGTACCAATAACGGCAACAAAATCTACCGTGGAGTTAAAGGGACGTTTTGACTGTTTATATTTCGATTGAAATATTACACATCTCTCTGCACTGCGGAGTAGGGGGCGGGGGAACTGAAGCCCCTCCTGTGTTATCACGTTACCCGACCTAATCACTCCCTCCCTAATTATCACCTGTCACCTAATCTCGTTATCCCCAAATTTTTAACCGCTCCGCCGCCCCTCCATAGGTAAGCAACGTGCAATTTACAGCGCATAACCAAGGATAGTGTAAGGGAAGATGAAACACTGTGTTAAGTATATGGGGCCGATATGGAGCTGCCATTTTGGGGGCGTCACATGATTGTGTGCGTATGAAGCGTACGATATGTCTGTACTGTAAATGTACGCATACGATGAGAGTTGTAACTTGACAGCATAGTCAGGTGCCTATCGTGTGAAGTCCCAAATGGAGGCTCCTTATCGGTCCCGAATCTGTATCATTAGTGGTATAGTTAGTAGCGTTATAGCCATAAAAAAATATATACATTAAACAAAAACACAGGTCCGAGTATGGCCAGCGTGGGGCACCGTGATGTTAGCCGTAACAGGTATGGGTTTATTTGGGAAATCCTATTCCATTTAAGTTGGGATGGATTATAATTAAAAGATTACAATTAAAGTTCATTACATTTAATTAAAAATAGAAGATTATGTTTTAATAAGTTGCTTTGATATTGTTGTTGTTACATTATTACTTTGAACAAAGTAATAATAATATTGTCGTTTCGAACCGATAACAAAAAGTATATTTTGCGAAGTAAAATGAATAAGAAGAAAATGGAACCATGCTTGTTTTCAGCTACAACTACTTAAACATACAAATAGCAGTATAACCTACTTACACACCGACCGTAGGGGGGGGGGGAGGGGGGGCGCATATGGCCATATACTTCCCCACATAGTAGAAGGAAAGTGCTTAAAAAAAACCACAAAGCCTTGAGTTTTCTTTGAAAATTCTGTAAGAAAATAGGGAAACATTACCTGCCCCCCCCCCCAACCCCCAACCCCTTTCTTTCAAATCCCTAAAGAAATTACGGTCCTGTATATGGATAATTGTATAATTTGAATTATATGTGGTTTCACTTTTGACAAAACGCAATCCGGGTAATTGCTCCAGGCAGTACAACTTCGTATTCCCTTCTTGTAAATAATCGTTGCCCAGGCTCAAAGGGAATTAGTGTCAACACTCAATGTGAATCCCCGCCCCCATTCCTTTAAAATCACTGTTAATTGTCAATCAAAAAATGTGTAACTGGACAGACCCGTGCCCTAAATATAGGTTGCGGGCTTGACTTTTAGCATAAGTTTATTTGTGTCTATTCTGTATGACGAATGACAATAACAGGAGCAGAATGCAATGGTCATATTAAAACACATAGTTCATTTGTGTCTATTCTGTATGACGAATGACAATAACAGGAGCAGAATGCAATGGTCATATTAAAACACATAGTTTATTTGTGTCTATTCTGTATGACGAATGACAATAACAGGAGCAGAATGCAATGGTCATATTAAAACACATAGTTCATTTGTGTCTATTCTGTATGACGAATGACAATAACAGGAGCAGAATGCAATGGTCATATTAAAACACATAGTTTATTTGTGTCTATTCTGTATGACGAATGACAATAACAGGAGCAGAATGCAATGGTCATATTAAAACACATAGTTTATTTGTGTCTATTCTGTATGACGAATGACAATAACAGGAGCAGAATGCAATGGTTATATTAAAACACATAGTTTATTTGTGTCTATTCTGTATGACGAATGACAATAACAGGAACAGAATGCAATGGTCATATTAAAACACATAGTTTATTTGTGTCTATTCTGTATGACAAATGACAATAACAGGAGCAGAATGCAATGGTCATATTAAAACACATAGTTTATTTGTGTCTATTCTGTATGACGAATGACAATAACAGGAACAGAATGCAATGGTCATATCAAAACACATGGTTCATTTGTGTCTATTCTGTATGACGAATGACAATAACAGGGGAAGAATGCAATGGTCATATTAAAACACATAGTTTATTTGTGTCTATTCTGTATGACAAATGACAATAACAGGAGCAGAATGCAATGGTCATATTAAAACACATAGTTTATTTGTGTCTATTCTGTATGACGAATGACAATAACAGGAGCAGAATGCAATGGTCATTATAAAACACATAGTTTATTTGTGTCTATTCTGTATGACGAATGACAATAACAGGGGCAGAATGCAATGGTCATATTAAAACACATAGTTTATTTGTGTCTATTCTGTATGACGAATGACAATAACAGGAGCAGAATGCAATGGTCATATTAAAACACATAGTTTATTTGTGTCTATTCTGTATGACGAATGACAATAACAGGGGCAGAATGCAATGGTCATATTAAAACACATAGTTTATTTGTGTCTATTCTGTATGACGAATGACAATAACAGGAACAGAATGCAATGGTCATATTAAAACACATAGTTTATTTGTGTCTATTCTGTATGACGAATGACAATAACAGGAGCAGAATGCAATGGTCATATTAAAACACATAGTTTATTTGTGTCTATTCTGTATGACGAATGACAATAACAGGAGCAGAATGCAATGGTCATATTAAAACACATAGTTTATTTGTGTCTATTCTGTATGACAAATGACAATAACAGGAGCAGAATGCAATGGTCATATTAAAACACATAGTTTATTTGTGTCTATTCTGTATGACGAATGACAATAACAGGAACAGAAGGCAATGGTTATATTAAAACACATTTTTCTCGAAGAAAAATTCAAACAAAATAAAAACTAAAATCACAGTAGACTGCTAGAAGCGAAATCACAATTTAACTCTTCTCAAAGGTCTATGCATTTCATCATTCATGCAAAAACATTTCAGCTCATGAGGTTCCCCTAATCATAGGTGTAGGAACAACGTGCTCCCTCCAATATTGCAGTGACTTACATGGTGCCCCTTCCCCAAATAAGTCAATTGTTTACCATTGAACTAGTGTTGAAGCATATCTTTATGTCTCTCAATGAATAACATATTCATATACGTACGCCTATGTCCTGGACTTTGGTGTAATAAGAAAATACACCAAAACTTGAGCTTCGTATTCATTAAGATCAATGGAGGCGGCCATTTTAACTTGTGATACGTTATATCAATGGTATTTTTACTAAGAGAACGATAGTATTTGTGTACGGTATCAGCGATGATTAAGAATCATGAATCATTAAGAATTTGTTCAAAAGGTCAACGACTTTTCAACGCAAGTCTTTTCTTATTTTATCGCCAAGTCCACGATGAAATTGAAAAGTCCGCGGTCAAATCTAATGAATATTCATTTGATATCGGTTTTTTCTTTCAACAATAACCCCCGCGTTCTCATTAAAAATCCCCATTGAATTACCGTTATCACTATAGTGAAAATGGCGGCCTCCATGGATCGTAATGAATACGAAGCCCCAAATTTTGGTGTATCTATTATTACACCAAAAGTCCAGGATTCTCCCCTACTGTTTGAGGGATTCTAAAAATAAGGATTATATTCATATCCGTTATTATTCTCCAGCTAAAGGTCATTTATGTCATTTATGTCATTATGATAATATTTATACACCAAAATACCATCCATTTAAGTTCCCAACATAAAAAGAATGAATTTGATAAAGCTTCCGTGTGGAAATCTCCAGACCAAAATAAAGTTCGCTTAACATATAGCATAACATAACAAGATCATCGGGCTAAGAAAGGTTAGTTACCCCATGAAAAGCCCAAACTAACACTACCACTACCACAAAAACAAAAATAATCAAAGACGCCCAGAGTTAGTAAAGAACTTATCAAAAATGTTGACTTTGAAATTGTGAACGGAATTGAAGCCAACTACCCACTCAGGCAAACCACTCCACTCATTAACAACTCTTTGCGAAAAGCTAAAACGCCGAATATCTATCCGTGAGAATTCTTTGGTCAACTTCAAACTGTTACTACGTGTCACATGAGAATAAGCTAAAACATGCAAGAAATAACAGGAAGTCAAAAACCACTACCAGATAAGAACTTAAAAACCTGAATCAGATCGCCACGTACTCTTCTCAACTCAAGCGTGGTCAAACCAAGAATTCGCAACCTAGATTCATAAGAAAGTTTCTTGACATCGAGAATTATTTCTGGTGGCTCTTCGATAAACCTACTCCAAAATGAACTTATCCTTCTCAGAAAAGGGACTCCAAGCCTAAATAGCATACTCAAAGTGAGGCCTGACTAACTACAACCTCTTCACCAAGAAAACAGAAAAATTATTCTAATCAAACCAAGCATCCTTGCCCTTGCAGCTGCTAAAGCACACTGTTTAAAAGGCTTTAGATTGCTAGTAATGACAACATCTAGATCCCTCTCTTGATTAAAACAACCAAGATTTGAACCATTCATGCAGTAATCAAAAGCTAAATTGTCTAAATCAAAATGAATAACTTTGCATTTATTAGCATTGAATGACATCTGTCATGTTTGGGACCAAGAAACCAAATTATCCAGATCAGTTTGCAAAAGTGAAGAATCCCTAGCATCATCAACAATCCTGTACAGCTTAGTGTCAGCAGCAAATTGATAAATCCTGGAGCCAAGGGAAACATCAATATCATTAGTGAAGATTAGGAAAAGAAGCAGACCCAATACAGAACCCTAAGGAACACCATTTGTAAACCTTCTTCCATGGAGATACTTCACCATTAACAGTAACTCTTTGTGACCTGTCAACTAACCTTCACGTCAAGTGCTATTGTTTTCACCATGAGCTTGCCTAATCAGTCCAGTAGCATGCCTATTAATAGGAACATAAATATTCCTAATAATGGGAACATTTTGCTACATGGAAGCCGCCATTTTGTGATATTTCCCATGATCCTTTGCTATCCTAACGTTAAAGCCGTATGCAATATTACATTTTTTAAATTTGAAATAAGTCTGGGGAAAATATCTTTGCTGAAGGAAACTTAAAACTTATGAAAAAACCTTTATTACTGTCATGGTTACAAGTTTTTTACTCCCATTTGATATGTTCACCACGCCGTTTTCGAAATATTAGATAACATAGACAACAGAGCTAGGTTTTTAGGCGCGAAACGGCCATTTTGAAAAATCAAATGTTTTTCAACAGAATAATTTTAATATTTCAAGTACATCAATTAGAAACTGATATTTCATCGCAACATCTGAGCAATATGGCTGCATGACTTCAATATTCTCGTGTGTTATAAATATTCCTATTAATAGGCATGCTTCCGGACTGCTAATGGAATCTTAAGTTATCAAATGCTTTTGGAAATCTTAATAGATAACATCCACATTATGACCAGAATCAACTAGTTTAGTAACACCATTAAGAAACTCCAACAAATTAGAAACACAAGAACTCTTACGTAAGAACCCATGCTGGTACAAATTGAACAAACGATTGACCAGTAAATGGTCTAGTGCAACATCTTTAACAATGGACCCCATGACCTTGCATACTACATTAGTAAGACTGATCACTGGCCTGTATTTTCAAGGCAGGCTGTGGTCACTCTTTTTTTAAATAGAAGTGGCATTAGCAATTCTCCGATCACTAGGAACAACACCAACATCAAAGCACTTTAAAAAGATAATACTCAGGGGAACAGAAAAAACATCAGAACACTCACGTAAGACAGCAGGATGTATACCATCTGGACAGGGTGCTTTATTTGATTCAAACCCTTCGTCTTCTTAGACACAACATCAACTGAAAAATCAACATTCTTAATGAATACTGGAGAGTGCCAAGATAATCCACAACATCATCAGCAGGGGACTCCTTGGTAAAAGCAGACACAAAGTAGTCATTAAAACCTCAGCCATATCCTTACAACTATTGATAGTAACACCATCATTACTCTGAAGGGGACCAATAACCTCCTTGTATTTTTTTGGCTTTGAGCGACCATAAGAATGAAATGACTTGGGATTAATCTTAACCTCTTTGGACAAACGTTTTTCAAAAAGCACTTTAGTATCTCTTATCAAACCCTTTGTGAACTTTTCATGATCCTTATACCCAGCAAGCTCCGCATGACACCCACTGTGTTTATAACAACGCCACAACTTTTTTTTTTTTTTACGAACAGCCTGCAAACCTCCCGAAACGTCCACACTGGCTGATCACGCCAACAGCTTTCTTTAATTGGACAAACCTATTTACACCTTTCAAAACTATACTTCGGAAAACATTCCATGCTCTAGAAGGATCTAAGTCACGGAGCAAAGAAGTACATCCCATGCTCTAGAAGGATCTAAGTCACGGAGCAAAGAAGTACATCCCATGCTCTAGAAGGATCTAAGTCACGGAGCAAAGAAGTACATCCCATGCTCTAGAAGGATCTAAGTCACGGAGCAAAGAAGTACATCCCATGCTCTAGAAGGATCTAAGTCACGGAGCAAAGAAGTTTAACCAAATGACAAATTATCCTGAAGTGCAGCAAAGTCAGCATTCTTAAAATCTGAAACCAGTTTATTAGCTGGAGAAGATTTTGTGAAACAATACATAAAAACTAATGAGGTCATGTTCACTACACCCTACCTTACCGCTACTTAGCACATTTCTATCCATACTTTCTTCACTACTAAAATCAAATCAAGACAATTACTACCACGCGTGGGAAACAACACATGCTAGGTGAAAAAAGCAGTCAGATAAAGCTCCCAGAAAAAAATTGAATGTGGATCACTAGTATAAAGATTCCAATCAATGACTGGAAAATTAAAGTCCCCAAAAACAATAACCCTCCTAGAAGCAACTTTCCTGAAGCAGTCAAGCATTTTCTGATTGTTCTCAGGACTATAATTTGGAGATCTATACACAACACCAACAACCACTGAACTACCAACATTGCTATCAACAATAAGCTCACACCATAGGCAATTTGAAAAATTAAAAGAAAACTTAGCAGTCCTATCTCTACACTTAAAACTGTCTTTCACAAACAATAAAACACCACCTCCCCTACCATTGAGAGTATCTAATCTGTCTTGCCTGAAAACTGAGTAACTTAGAATAAGTATCTCTGAATAACTATTTTCACTATAAATCCAACTCTCGGTAATACCAATTATATCAGGTCTGCTAATTGAAAATTCAGCCAGAAGCTCATCACGCTTATTAAAAATGCTACAAACATTTGAAAACATAACCTTAATTATACCACTAGAACAATCCCGATCCCAGAAACATGCCTGACATGAAATATGCTTAAAAACAAATATTGACATTTACTCCTTTTTTTTTCTCAAGTCAACGCTGAATGCAGGCGCCGGAAAATGGCTAAAACATCAGGTGAATCCAAGTGAAATTACCCTCATCGAAAAGAACCGATTGAACAGATTCTACTTTTTAGAAAACATGTTGAAAATTCACAAATTTTCAAGTATAATGGGACGTATACTTAGTTGCATACTACGGTACCTTATGACGATTGCACGGGGATTCCCCTAGCAGTCATTGTCAGTTATGCAGTTTATCACATCAGCAACGTTACAGTACGAAGCGCTGTTAGGCAATAAGCATATATCATAATTTTGATTGACCTTTAGCTATACTATTGTCTGGTAAAATCCGGACGGAAAGGATTGATTCTGGTTTGTTTTCGCTGATTCTTCTTTCTCTACGGAATTACACTGTGAAGTTTAAGTAAGTCAACTTCCATTGTGTATGATAAAGCTAATGTATTGTAGGCATATGTCAAATGCAAAAAAAATCTTATGCTACGTTTATGCTGTACGTTTATGCTGTATAAAACAGCAGTACCAGTTGCCATTTCGAATCATCATTTTATGTGTATGTTATACATACAACACGTCTCGCTGCTGACATGCAGCGATCGCTACAGAGCACGATGCCACGGTCTGGTTGGCAGAGTTCACGGAGCTGTATTCACATCATTTTCCCTATAAAATCAAATAATATGGTTGCACAGCTTTATTGTTACAAGTTACTCCACGCAGCTTTCAATACAAATCATTGCATATAGGCTATACCACTTCCGTGTGCAGGTATAGGGAGTTACCTGGTTATAGGCACAGATGTTCCTAGCGTTATGGCAACTTGCCATGATGTACATTATGTAACTTGTACATGATGTACTTATTACATATATATATATATATATATATATATATATATATATATATATATATATATATATATATATATATATATATATATATATATATATATATATATATATATATATATATATATATATATATATATATATATATATATATATATATATATATATATATATATATACATATATATATATATATATATATATATATATATATATATATATATATATATATATATATGTATATATATATATATATATATATATATATATATATATATATATATATATATATATATATATATATATAATATATATATATATATATATATATATATATATAAATATATATATATATATATATATTCATATATATATATATATATATATATATATATATATATATATATATATATATATATATATATTCATATATATATATATATTCATATATATATATATACATATATATATATTTATATATATAAATATATATATATATATATATATATATATATACATATATATATATATACATATATGTATATATATATATATATATATATATATATATATATATATATATATATATATATATATATATATATATATATATATATATATATATATATATATATATATATATATATATATATATATGTATATATATATATATATATATATATATATATATATATATGTATATATATATATATATATATATATATATGTATATATATATATATATATATATATATATTTATATATATATATATATATATATATATATATATATATATATATATATATATATATATATATATATATATATATATATATATATATATATATATATATATATATATATATATATATATATATATATATATATATATATATATATATATATATAACAAGGTAGGTTACCTCCTACCGCAACTTTCGAACCGTATATGGAAATTCCTTTTTTTTTGACCACTCGCGAATCTTAATTACATTTTTTTACTCAACTCACAGTTGCCGGAGACTCCCTCTTCGTTTATGACCACAGTATTTTTTTTCCCGATGAAATGTACAACAATGAACTATTTACTCAGTCATGACAGTTTAAATGCCCGACAATTTGCTGCAAACCAAAGAAATGTTGCGATGACGTCATTAAAGTGCTGTTTTATATATATGTAATAAGTATATAGGTTGCCATAACGCAAGGAACACCTGTGGTTACAGTGAAAACAGGTGGTTCATTTGGATCTCTTCACTGTATGTTTTAAATATAGCAGTTTAGCAACGTTGCAGGAAATGGTTTGATTCCATGAGTAAAGTGATATGATAGGCCTACGTCTGTACGTGATATGAATTCAGTTTCTGAATGAAATAAGGTACACTTTCATTTCATATTTTAATGATATTTTGTTGTTACACGTTTATATATGGTATGAATTGTTATTTATTTCCAGAATGTATTTAAACAAATTAACAGTGACGAGCCGAGGAGAACGGTGGGTGATGAAGATAATTCTTAATAATTTGGGGTGTGTGATGTAAACAGGAAAGAAGGGGGTGGGGGAGGGGGAGACTTAAGACACAAATTAGCAGTGAAAAAATCTTGGGATCTCCTTGATCTGAGTGACATCATGATATTACATGTGGGCATTTAAGTCAGGGAAATGTTGGTAATCTATTGCCCCTAAAAAAGACCTAATACTATGACAAGTATAAAGTTTTCAATGAGGGGCCTGAGCTTCTCGAGGCATCATTAAAACAACCCCGTCCAGTCCGATTGTCAATATGCAAGACATCTATCTATAGGGTTTTCCAAACTAAAATACCGGTTTAAACAGCAGGGTATAGGTTGGGGATAGGCGAAGGCAGATCGGTATGAGTAAATTTAGAAAATAGAGGGATAAGTGGGGAGGTGAGAGAGGTTTAAAAGGGAGGGGGGGTCATGACATTTTAAAATGAAATATCAAGGAACTTCTCCAGCTTTCCAAAAATACGGTTTATAAACTTCCAAAATCTGTATTATAAATTTCGACCGGAAAAGACTAAACAAGGAGCATAGTTCTTCAATTTATTTTCAATAGTCCTCTTATATGAAAAGTAACATTCACGGGAACATTTCTTTAATTCTAATGGTATAGGTTCTGGAATCAAATGTGTGTTTAAAAAAAAACATAAAATCTGTAAAATTGCTTTTTAATTATTTAAAAACGACACTTATATCATTATGACCAACTCTAGTTTACCATCATGTATTTTCATATCCATTTTAATTGTTTATGTATCTATTTGACGTGTTATCTATTTTTACCCAACTACTTTATTACTTTTCCACTGGCCTTCTTTATGTTACCAGGTGGGACAAATTGGGAAGGGAGGGGAAGCTTCCTATTTTCATTCTATTTCCACTATTTCACTTTTCTATACATTTCCTTTGTAACTAATTTGTACTTAATCACCTTTATTTAATTAATTCAAGTTGCGGTGAGCTTGTAAAACCATCGGCTTCTAAGCCCTTCTACCATTTTCTCATTAATTGTTATGTCCTTTCATTGTAAATACTGCAAACTAAATAAATATAAAATAACATACAAATCTTCTCTAGAAATCAATAATGGTTGATCGTTTCGTGAAAGAAATAAAGTGTGTACCTACATATCCGTTTGACTCCACAGGATATAGATGGCACAGGAGGGTAATTTTCGGGATGTGTCCGTTCAAAACTGAGGGCAAAGCAGGGATGTAATTGTCGCTTCCAACATTCAAAGTAAGACTATATTTTTTACTCAATAAAGAATGCATATATTATTCAAACAATGGATGGAAGGAGAGGGAAATGGGGAGGGGGGGGGGAAGGGGGGGAGGACCCGAAAATAAATTTGTATATAAAAAGTGTTAATGAAGGGAAATAATAAAGTCCCATTTAAGTACGAAAAATCACTACAATTTTGAATACGGACAAATGGGGAGGTAGAGGGGGTGGAAGCAATGCCCCTTGGATACCTGACGAATCCCGTCTGTCCTACACCGAGGTAGAGGGGGTGGAAGCAATGCTCCTTGGACACCTGACGAATCCCGTCTATCCTACACCGAGGTAGAGGGGGTGGAAGCAATGCCCCTTGGACACCTGACGAATCCCGTCTATCCTACACCGAGGTAGAGGGGATGGAAGCAATGCCCCTTGGACACCTGACGAATCCCGTCTATCCTACACCAAGGTAGAGGTGGTGGAAGCAATGCCCCTTGGACACCTGACGAATCCCGTCTATCCTACACCGAGGTAGAGGGGTGAAGCAATGCCCCTTGGACACCTGACGAATCCCGTCTATCCTACACCAAGGTAGAGGGGGTGGAAGCAATGCCCCTTGGACACCTGACGAATCCCGTCTATCCTACACCGAGGTAGAGGGGTGAAGCAATGCCCCTTGGACACCTGACGAATCCGTCTATCCTACTCCTTGAAGTGATCATTTCACAGAATTATATTTTCAAATGTATGATTACATAACCTGTAATTCTTGATGTTTGACATTTAGAGGCGAAGCGAAATCTTTACATTCAGAAGAAGTATTCAACTGCAAAATGAAGCAGCTATTTTTAATCCCATTTTCATTGTTTTCAATATTGTCAAACATGGATTTTTGCCGAATTTTGCCAAATTCATGCATGTAGTTATGATTTTATGGTTATTTTATAGTCCCACGGCAAACTTGGCATTCCTCCCATCATTATCTCGGCGGCACTGGCTAAAACATGCTTAAACATCCACTTTGAATTACAGTGCCGTCGAGAGGATTCGTTGGGCCCAAGGGGAAAGCTGAAAAGCCTGTTTAACTAAGTACTGGACGATAGGCAACTGTGCATAGAATTGAGTAACACAATAGAACGTATTAATATAAGGGAGCATTATTCTGCAATCTCAACAAATATTTTCAACACACTCTTGGCAGTCTGGTCCACGGTCCCCGATTGGGAGATTTTTGTCATTATAACCCACAATGCATCTTTCCAAACTCAAATCGCTCTAAAGAAACACTTCATGGTAAAAAAGGTTTAAGCCAAAGATCGGAAATATGCATGCGAAATGTTCAAATTTCATTAGTGTAACAGAACGATGAAATTGTTTTCTCTATTTTCACCAGCGCAAATTTGACTTTCACCAGGGAAATTTAACGTGATCTTTAAAATTTAATTTCAATATTTTTTGAAAAACAAATTTTAACATTTTAATCACCAGGAAAACCTCAAATTACACAAAAATATTAATTCCATTATCATTTCCAAAGTATACAACTTTAGAATTAAAGGACTTTGACAAGCAAAATATATAAAATAAATAATGGCTGAATTTATGGGCAACAATTTCAATTATGGTCACTGCGCATGTCTAAATCTCCCAATCGGGAGATCTCCCGATCGGGAACGTCGACCGGACTGTTTTGTGCACACGATGACCAATACTGATAACCTAATAAAATCATTCGTATTAATTTTAATTAAAACTTTAATTTTAGAAGGACACCGGCATAAAATATTATTAAATATGCCTTATTTTAAAATTCACATTTCGACCAAAAGTCAGTGACGTCGAAAGCTAATTTGGGCCGCGTGCCAGGGGATATTTTGAACACACTGGACCCGTTTCATAGGTCTAGTTTTGATTAAACGGACTATTAGATGGTCGAACTCTTAGTACATTTTTACAGGCCCTTACATCCCTGGCTCCCTCGACCCAGGCCACTAGGATTCGGGCTACTTTTTCCATTTTCCCAAACAGGATAGCAATTGCACTCATTTGAGTTGAGTTAGGGTTAAGTTAGGGTCAGAGTCCAGAATTTTAGCCAATCATACAAGAGGAAATTAGTGCTATTGCTATGCTGCTTGTTGCTACTCTATTTGAGAATTGCTAGGAGCTCCTTATACAGTCTTTCATATGGCTTACAAATACTTTTCTTATGTTTTTTCATTCATTTTTGCAATGTCAACAAATCAGACGACCATTCATCATCAAGGGCCTCTGACAGTCCAAGTGCAGGGTACGTTTCAACACTTTAGATTTGTTGCCTAGATTGTCACATCACCAGTAAATCTGCTACCTGCTATCAACGTCACTTCCGTTGCAGTTTTTCATTGGCTTGTCAGTGTTTGTGCAAAAACGAACTGTCAGACAGATTCGCTGAATTGTATTGCATATAGAACTAAAAGGTCCAGTAGTTTTGTTCCAAAGTAAAATCAAGCCCCTTCCCTGAACAGTAACCGCTGTTTTGACCCCAATTTTGAGATTGTTTTTAAAGCCATCAGCATTTTTGTTCTGCGACTCCCCCCCCCTCCATCTCCCCTTCACGCTCATCCAGAAGACTGGACTGGATATTCTAATAATATGAAGTTCGCAAATCGTTATTTTATAACAAAGACTATAACCACATTGAAGGCAACATATTTCCACAGCATTCTTTAGAATGTCTGAATATTATTCTTCGATCAAATTCGGAAATACACTAAGATTTTTCCAACGTTCTTTTCAGGAACCAACCCTTCACCTGCGACTGACTTGGAGTTTGAGCCGATTCCAGGTAAGATTTTTTTGCATATAATACAAAATCTAATAGAGAAAATCATATTGACATACCATCCGTCTGAGATTGACCAATGGCATATTTCTTTTATTCATTATTCATCTATGTCCCATGCATGCAATATTCTTACATATTACGGTGAAAGTCAACACTTGCACGTCCAAACCCTCCCTAGATATGCCATCAAAGACGTTGCTACCGGCTGACCGGGTTAGAGCTCCCTCCCCCCTCCCCGCCCGACAACAAAAACGATTGAACGCCTGTTGGAAAATGCATGGTATTTAACCGTTCTCCTTCGGGCACCCTCACTAATCCACCCACTGTAAACTGATGCCTCTAAACCCCCAATTATAGAACCCTAGGGACGAGTACCTGTCCGCCACTGCTTAACATTGTATACCTCTCTAAAGAAATGTCTCGGACCAGCCATGTGTCAGTATATTGCAACACGCCATGCACGATGCATCAATTTTTAGAAATGTATATCATTGAAAATATAATGAAGTTTAATTGATGGGGAAAGTCGAGGCTGTAAGACCCCCTCCGTAAAAATGTCCAAAAATGCGCTAAAAGGTCCAGAATTCAAGGCGATGCCATTTGTTTTTGCTCTTTAGCTGTTTAACATTTACTCTCCAAACTGTGTAATTGAAAGCTATTTTGACCAAATTTGAGAAAACATCCTATAATTTAATGTTTCCTCTCTTTCCGACCACCCAGTCCTCTCCTTCACCCAAAAGTCTGACTACACCTCTATAAATTATATGATACTTTTGCTAGAATGACTGATACCAGACTAATTGTAAAACTACAGTCGCACATTCCCATTCCAAAACTTCTGAGTTTCGAGTCTAGTGAAGTAGCTGATTTGCTACCTGAGGATATTTATGAAATATTCATTAAAATCATCATTATAAATAAATTGATAAGGTAGTGGGGTATGACG
>JAIGNY010004498.1:0-20000 GCA_020152595.1 Chiridota heheva
TGCTATGTCACAGCTCTTCAACAACCTTCATCATACCCCCATTTTTAACAAGACATATGAGTTACTATTATTTGGCCTTCCTGAATGGCTATGGAATGTCACTCATCTCATTATGATTTATTTTCATGCCTTTTACTGATTGGATGATTGTAGAACGAATTTTGACCTTATATTTATATTATAGAAACTATTTTGGAGATAAAGAATTCATGCACAATAGCTGACAATTTTAATATGCAAGATTGACGTGAACAGACATACGGTTGCAATAAATCACTTTTTCAAGATTTTCTTTTACATTAACCCCACCCAATGATATGCATGACATAACCACCAACATAAGCACACAAATGGACCATGGGTTATCTGTGTACCCAATATAACATGTATCCAATGTATTGTCCTTGAGTTACGGTGTTTACAAGCTCTCTTTAGCAAAATCATATTAAGCCCCGCCCACTGTGCATGTTGATAAAATTCAACGTAGTTTATACCAGCTAACAACATATTTATACCACATATCAAACAAAGCGGAGGTAATTGTTAAATTATGAGCATTTGATGATTTCAAAATTAAACCCCGCCTACTCATTAATATGCAAGACATCACCACCAAATTCAATAGGGCACATCTACAAACCATGGACTATCTGTGTACCACATATGACATAAAACAGAATATCGATCTTCAGATATTGTGCTTACAAGCTCTTTTCAGTTAAATCATATTAAGCCCCGCAAACTATGCATATTAATAATATTTAACTATTTTATACAATGAACACATACACACTGGCTAACAACATAATTATACTGAATATGAAACAAAGCAGACATACGGTTGTAAATATATGAGCAATTTTAGATATTTACATTAAGCCCCACCTACTCATTAATATGCATGACATCACTACCAAAAACAATAGGGCACAAAAAGGGACAATGGGCTATATGTGTACCACACATGACATGAGTCCAGTGTATCCTTCTTAAGATATCGCGCTTGCGAGCTTGCTGTCACAGACGCACACGCATACATACATATATACATACGTACGTACATACATACATACATAACATGCATGCATGCATACATACATACATACATGCATACATACATACATACATACACACATACATACATACATACATACATACATACATACATACATACATACATACATACATACATACATACATACATACATACATACGCCAACATGACTGCATAGGTTCCTTTTGCTATTAATATCGAAACCAAAAATTGGAATATTACGTGCTTAATTATACTAGGATGGTTTGTTTTAGTGAGAAATCATCGAAGTAGCAAATATATTTATAAGGAGAAGTTTTATTGTTTGTTAATCCCAACGCATACTCGACGTTATTGGTTAACACGTAAATATTCTCTTTAAAACAATTGTTCTCAGGACGAGGGGGCGGGACGCCTATGACATGCCTTCCCTTGATTTCGTAATAATGATAATAATAATAATAATAACAATAATAATAATAATAATAATAATAATAATAATAATAATAATAATAATAATAATAATAATAATAATAATAATAATAATAATAATAATAATAATAATAATAATAATAATAATAATAATAATAATAATAATAATAATAATAATAATAATAATAATAATAATAATAATAATAATAATAATAATATAATAATAATAATAATAATAATAATAATAATAATAATAATAATAATAATAATAATAATAATAATAATAATAATAATAATAATGATAATAATTATAATAATAATAATAATAATAATAATAATAATAATAATAATAATAATAATAATAATAATAATAATAATAATAATAATAATAATAATAATAATAATAATAATAATAATAATAATAATAATAATAATAATAATAATAATAATAATAATAATAAGGTAATGGTAAAAATGGTGGTGGTGGTGGTGGTGGTGATGGTGGTGGTGATGATAATGATGATGATGATGGTGATGGTGGTGGTGGTGGTGGTGATGATGATGATGATGATGATGATGATGATGATGATGATGATGATGATGATGATGATGATGATGATGATGATGATGATGATGATGATGATGATGATGATGATGATGATGATGATGATGATGATGATGATGATGATGATGATGATGATGGACTATGATGATAACGTTTTTAATGATAATCATTAAGTTTTTTAAATAATCATCAGATTGATCATATAACATATAAGCTGTCAAGTCAGAGCAGTATTCAAATTCAAAGAAATTTTGTACATTTCCCTAAGCAGCTGTTACAGATGCTCTCTTTTTCGTCAACAATTCGCACTCAAATAACACTTCTGCAGTTCTGTCGGTGTTCGACGTTACCCTTTTGCCTGTACGGAGTTAAAGTCACAACACAATTATCGCTCGTGCTATCATTGGTCGATTTTGGAACCCCCAGAGTCTTTGAGGTCAGTATAAACAACCTTCAACTCAAGTAAGTACATCTTTAAAAGGTCGGAAACAGATACACGCTGCACGATGATCCAACTTGATCTTGGTGTATGGACAGATGGACAACTGTAGGAATTTTTTCTTTTAGGTTCTTATTAAAATAAGCATAAAAATATCAACATTCCATTCTTGAAAATAACATTTTGTTGGGGGTGGGGTGGGGGTGGGGGAGAGGGGAGGAGTCCTTGACACGCCGACTACGTATAATTTAGACTAATGACAACGTTATTCATGTATTGTAAATATAAAGCAATTATGTCAAACGTGTGCAATAATGGGCAAGTAAACAACAAAATAGATCAGAAATACGTTTTTTTTAAAGTAAATTAAACAATAACAAAATTAGAAAAGAAAAAAAAAACGGCAATGGCGATATTAATAAACGGCAACGACATTGATCAGACTGTCAGATGATACCAATAAATGAAAAGCAAAACGCTAAGAATGTTAAATTTAAACAGGAAAATGAGTAGGTCTTAAAGGGTTTGGGATAAGGATTCCAGCTGGGGGTTTGGGTTCAGAAGTTCAACGTTTTAACCAAGCCTTGTAACAGCCCTGGCAAAAGGAAATGTTGGAATGAGATGGCAACCAATGAACGCTTTTTCGTGATTGCTACGAACTGTCGAAATTTGTCTAAATAGCTGTTGAATTGACAGAGATGATTTTATTTAACAAGGGATTGCCGTCAGTCTAAGATGAATACGGCACCTCTCTGGCTAAGCACGTCTTCACAGAGGTACATATCTCTTTAATCACAAAATGTTTTGATCGATTTTATTCCTGGTACTTAATTCAAATGATTTATGAGAGGAATTCTGGTCTGAGTCACTTGGAGTGAGGGGGTCGTTACTCTTCTATTAGTCTCAATGATATCATTAGACAGCTAGACAACAGTATATATTGCAAATACACTGAGACAAGGGATAAATCATATGCATGAGATTTACCAGAAAGAGCTCCCCGGAAGAAGAAAAAAAAAACACGAATTAGGATTGGCTACTTCATAGATAGAAACGTCGGATTTATATATATTTTAAGCCAGTTTACCTTTTTTGACACCAACAAATAATTACTGAAATAAGCTATCCGTCTGTTAATATCGAACACGTTCTGTTGACATTCGCAACTGTCTGTTGACAACGATATAACTATCTGTTGATTATCGCCTATTGACATTGAAAACTGTCTTTTGACATCGACAACTGTCTGTTGACATCGACAACCGTCTGTTGACTTCGATAACTATCTGTTTACATCGACAACTGTCTGTTGACATCGACAACTGTATGTTGACATCGACAGCTGTCTGTTGACATGAACAACTGTCTGTTGATATTGACAACAATCTGTTGACATCTTAAATTTTCTTACGTATTCATAAAAAATATAATTAACTAATTTGGACATTGACAACTCTTTGTTGACATCGACAGATGTCTGTTGACATCGACAACTATCTGTTGACATCGACAACTATATATTAACATCTGTTGACAACTGTCTTTTGACATTGACATCTGTCTGTTGATATGGATAACTGTCTGCTGACAACGACAACTATCTGTTGACATAGACAACTATCTGTAGACATCGACAACTGTCTGCTGACAACGAAAACTGTCTTTTGACATCGACAACTGTCTGTTGACATCAACAACTGTCTGTTGACAACGATAACTATCTGTTGTCTATTGACATTGACAACTGTCTTTTGACATCGACAACTGTCTGTTGACATCGACAACTGTCTGTTGACAACGATAACTATCTGTCGTCTATTGACATTGACAACTGTCTTTTGACATCGACAACTGTCTGTTGACATCAACAGCTGTCTGTTGTCATCAACAACTGTCTGTTGATATTGACAACTATCTGTTGACGTCTTACAAATATAATGAACTAATTTGGACATTGACAACTAACTGTTGACATCGACAGCTGTCTGTTGACATCGACAACTATCTGTTGAGATCGATAACTGTCTGACAACGATAACTGTCTGTTGACATCGACATCTGTCTGTTGATATCGAAAACTGTCTGGTGACAACGACAACTGTCTGTTGGCATCGATAATTGTCTGTTGACATCGACAACCGTCTATTGACATTGACAACTGTCTGTTGAAATCGACAACTATATATTGACATCTGTTGACAATTGTCTTATGACATTGACAACTGTCTCTTGATTTCGATAAGTGTCTGCTGGTATTGACAACTGTCTGTTGACATCGACAACTATATTTTGACATTGACAACTATCTGTTGACATCGACAACAGTCTGCTGACAACAACTGTTGACACGACAACTGTCTGTTGACATCGACAATTATCTGATGGTATTGACAACTGTGTGTTGACATCGACAACTGCCTGTTGAAATCGGAAGGAAATAGTCTTAACTATAGAACTGCCATCTCCTTCTTAGAGATGACAGACGACTCAAAAAACATTTGGTCAAAATTTACTGCACCACTGGTCGAAATATACACAAATACTAACAATATAACTTAATGGTGACGTGTCAAGCAATTGTTTTGGGACAAGATTCCTCCTTTAATAAGTAGTTCATTGAAAATCAATTATTTTATCATATTATTGAACTCTTGAAAATATCGTTCCATATCTGTATGGTGTATGTCGATTACTTGACTTAAAGGCCATCTATCATGATTAAAATGTGGCGGTGTACATTTTATTCCCAAACGATATTGATTGGCCTATTAATATTAGTGCACATTGTACAATTGCGTTTCGACCAAACAAAACACACGAATTGAAACCTATTTACCTCCACGTTACACAGACGATAACTGGCTTAACCCAAAAACTTTTAAAGAGGGAGGCTCGTCTCATTAAAATACGTTAAAATTGGGGGATGCAATATTTTGACGTCACTTCCGGTTGTGGACGCAAGATCCGATCCACTGTCTGTTTGTACATGGAATTATAAGAGAACTCCACGGTGTGTACAGCCAGACACTAAAAGCATGTACGTTGTGTGTGCCGAGATACATACACAGCGCATTACGTTACCGTGACGAGAAACGTTTTTTTTTTTTTTTTTTTTTTTCTATGCGTTTGTCAGAAAGCGAAAGAATAGTATTATAATAATACAATAATAGTCACCAAATGAAAATTACTGAGAAAAAAAAGAAGAAGAAGATAAAAGCAAAAGTCGCAATAAACGATTTTACCGGGGCTCGAACTCACGACTGTTGATAAGAAAAAAAATAGCTTCCGATCGTCGTAACCTACCTGCCTACTGGGCTAACTCGTGAAGTTACCTTTCAATGCGTTTTAAATAAGTATATACCTTGCAATACAAGACAACGAATCGCGCAGCAAAATTTCAACCAATCAAAAAATTTGAAAAGAATTCTAATTATTGTGCACATATGACGATTTTTTCCCTTTAAAGGTCTAGTGACATGTAGCAATTTTACATCTTTTACAGTTTGTACATTCTTAGTAAAATGCTCTTTAGGTCTTTAAAAAAGCTTGTGTAGGCCTAATTATCAGTTATGGTAATTCAAAGTTTCAAAATTGTATAATTCCAGAAATTTTGTGATGTCATCAGATGAACACAGCTCATCTTCGCTGATTACCTGTTGCCTTAGGGATAGGCTATATCAAGTTTTAAACTTCCGGATGGAATCAGATATTGACATAAAAATATATTTTAGAGAGGATTGTAAAACAAAGGATTTACATAAACAATTGAAGACGTGTTCATCTGCCTATCAGGAAAATATGGAATCGGGAAATGACTAGAAAATCTTGATATTACAAGTTTATCTCACACATGCACATACATAGATATTTAATAACTTGGTTACGACATTAATTTATGTGTGTGTGTGTGTGTAATTATGCCTGATGATTTCTCGGTATATGTCACAAATTATTGTGCAATCAGGTTAAAAAATTGAAAATACTGTTAAAAATGTTTAACACTTCTTTTGCTTGAAGTTTTTGTTGTATTAATGGTCCATTCTATATTTTACATTATTTAAGCTCAAGTTGCTATCAGATCTTTACTTGACTGCTTGAAAAACGTTGTTTCATTTCTCTGATTTCAGTCTACACTTCCACACGTATCTGTAAATTTACTTAAAACTTTTTTAATTTGAATGGAATAATTTAGGCCTATAGTCTGTATTTATAGCAAATTGAAAAATAAATGAAGCTATTTAATAATGAAGAATTATTCCTGAGTGGGGAACAGCGTTGGCAGAAAATGATAATAGCCTGATAACATGATTCGAGAGTTTATCAAAATTACAAAAAATACAGACTTCTTGTTTTTGTTTATCGGTGCGAATATTTGTCTGATTATTTTACAATTGATACAAAACGACTTATGCCAAAATCTGAAATACAGGAAGCTCCGCTTTCATAGTTCGAGTTACATTTCGAATCATTGAAGTACATGGGTGACTTTAAGTGTCATTAAATTCAGACAAACTTTGCAAAGCAATTGCTGAAGATTCATAATATTTTTGCCAAGATGATCTCGTTGAGTGAAATTCAATCCAAGTTATGATCTTCATGTCATTCTCAAAAATAATGGACTGTTTTAATTGTGATGATTCAAAATCAAGAAGGAAGCACCATACTCTTCAGATTTTGATGACGACGAACTTGAAAGTTCTTCGTTATCTGTCCTCCATCTTAACAATGCAAAGCGGAAAAGAAGTGATACATCCATAGCGCTATACAGTAACATATATGTTTTACTCGGTTTAAGGTTGATTCATCAAAATTTTAAAATGACAATCTTACGTCCGTTTGTCGGCATCTGATATCGCGAGTTTCCTTCTGACTGCCTGACAGCCTGACTTCCGTTGTAGTGATCGTGGAATCCAAGGAGCTACTTGAAGGGTATGTTCTGTGTGCCAAGCGTTTTCTGTTTTGTTGCTATTGTCTTTCCAGAACCCAGTTCCTCAAGATAACTGACTTGAACAGTTGAACCTTCACGCATTTATATACAGGCCCGTAGCCGGGACTTTTCGCAGGAGGCGACACAAGCACTTAACGATGGAGCACAATTGGGCAGATTCTGCATATAGGCCACCCTAATAATTCCAACCATAGGGGGTCATTAGTGTTAGGCTGCATAGAAAACACCTCAAATTTTGCTATATTTTTATTTTTATTTTAAAAACTTTTGCATTCCTGGTCATGAAAGTATAATTACGAAATAAATTTCTTAACAATAAAAATATTTAAAAAACTTTCCTCCTTAGGTGCAAAATCGAGGAAAATTTGAAGTTATTCTGAAAGCCATGTTAGACTTAAAACAGTTGTTTGTTTGCAACCTCTATCAAATCTAATGATTTAACTAATCAATAAATGACTAAATAGCAGTCAACATATGAAACGATATTTTCATCAAATGTAAGTAGTTTGATTTAACTTGATTTTGCTAATAAAAACCGGCTGAAATACCATGTCTGGGAATGCAATGCTAATGACTTTATCTTGCATTTATCACGAGTTTTATGACCAGGAATGCAATAGTTTTTCAATCAGAATCAAATATCAACAAAATTTGATATTTTTTCTGTGCAGCCTAAACACTAATAGTTGAAATTATTAGGGTGTCCTATACCCTTGTGTTATATTTTTTCATTTGACTTTTTTTTTTCAACTTGGGGGCACGGGCCTACGGGCCTGTTTACCAAGAAATTCTAATTTAGTAAGCAAGGCAAGTTGGCAAGTAATCAGTAGTTGATTATGTTATTAACGAAACAGCGAGTAACTGGCATCGACCCGAACAAAATTGTAAGAGCCCCGAGCTGCGGAGCAGAACTGTTTGTGCCCGAGCAAAAATACTGCGACATATATTTTCATGATCCAAAACGCCTTAATTTCCTTGTGAATAGGGTACATTCATATGGGAGGCCATACTTCGCACCCCCCCCCCACCCCTCCCTCCGCCCCACCTCCTTCAGAGATAAATTGTGTATGCTTTCGTCAATTAATTATCAGTACTATTTCTTATATCTAGCATGCTGGCAGTCATAATAACAACCAATGGCGTATTCAATGTGTGTGTGGGGGTGGGGAGGGGGGGGAGGGGGGAGGGGGAGGGGGGCACTCAGCCCCTGGAGAAATTCCATAAGTGAAGTGTAAGTATATAACGGAATATACAATCAATTTACATATTCGGAAAATAAACTGTAATAATGAACTTTTAAGCCAAATAATGATAAATAAGAGATAATAAACCCACATAATTTGGTGATGACATTTTCAATTTTCGGGAAATTTTTCAGGCAATTTTCGGGCAATCTTCTGAAATTTCCTTAACTTTCATTTCCAGACATTTTCGGGTAAATTTTTTTCGATTTTCGAATTTCCTTTATTCGGCGGCGGGAATTTGCAAGACTTTTACCAAATTTTGCAATAGGTTTTACCAAAATTTGCAATAAATTTACTTCTGTTTTACAATTGTATGTTAACGAGAAAAAAAGATCCTTGCAAGGACAGTTTTCTCCTTTCCTCTACCGTTCATGCTCATCTGGGTACAGCCCTTTTTCTATAATTACCGTCTAACCCCCTGGCACCGAAAGCTGAATACACCACTGCTAACTGGTTAACACTGGCTGACTGTTTAATAAAACATAACAGGATGCCGGGCTATATGAAGAGTTGGTTAGTCCAACCTAAATAAAAATCCAACCTATAAAAGCCCAACCTGACCTAACATCACAAAAGAACAATTGAAAAAAGAAGCAAAATCAAAGACGCCTATGCCCAATATATATATATATATATATATATATATATATATATATATATATATATATATATATATATATATATATATATATATATATATATATATATATATATATATATATATATATATATATATATATATATATATATATATATATATATATATATATATATATATATATATATATATATATATATATATATATATATATATATATATATATATATATATATATATATATATATATATATATATATATATATATATATATATATATATATATATATATATATATATATATATATATATATATATATATATATATATATATATATATATATATATATATATATATATATATATATATATATATATAAATATATATCAATATATATATAAATATATATATTTATTTATATATATACATATATATATATATAAAACTTACAAAAAAATTGTGAAGAAAATCTGAGCTAACCACCTCAGGCAAACCATTTCACTCACAAATTGAAATGCCGAACAGAACATCGATTCGTGAGAAATCTTTGATCAAATTCAAACTCGGTGTACATTGGTAATTTTTTTTTCTCCTTCTCAAAATTCAGTATTTCCTAAACACAAAGATATTTTTGGGATTGTTAGGGGCACACTTCCCCCTTGTTTAAGGCGCTCTCGGTCGAAAAAAGAGGGCGTGTTTTTTGCTTAGTCAAGAGAATTTTGAAATATTATTGTTCTAGTTTTGATACTTGTGTCGTTGAAAAATTACTGAAGTATTCATGAGAAGTAATCATGATTGCCTAATTTTAACATTCGTATACCATCACGTGTACGAAACTGTGTGTTGGAATATTCTTGAGACTCGAGAAAATTCGGCCACCAATTCATTCAAAATTTTCTTAAACATTAGGGGCCTGTAATTCAGAGGGGCTCCCAAAATAGATTTGTTATTGGTATTCATCATGTTAACACCAGCCATGTAGCCAGCCAGACCTGGTGATTGGCAGTGGGGGGATTATCGGAGCAGCACATTTGGATGCATGACAGCTCTGATGAAATGCCAGTGTGACTCATTTTGGACGTTACAACTTTTGGGGTTCGAACTATAGCAACGCGGTTATACGCGGTTTTTTCATTGGGTTGGCAAAATAGTGAAAAAAGCTTCAAACTTTGTGCTGTTTTTAAAATTGCCAAAAACGGATGTGCTAAGATTTTAAAGCTTTTTTAATCCGTATACAAACTGCTATGCATAAACCTTAAAGATCTTTTAATGTTTTAAGTCTTAACATGCAAATTTGTATGTAAGGTGGTATCAGACCGTAGAGATCCACATAATAAGTAAGTCCATTGGTTTTTATCCTCTGCCATGCACGGCTCTCTCAGTCAGTTGAAACAATTGTATCCTTTATAACAGTCAAATTGTGTCATGCGTACAAAATCAATTCAAAACATTTATCATCTGTTATTCCAGAAATTGATAGCTTGAAAATTTATAAAGACTGAACTGCCGAGATTTGTGTGTGTTCATTTAATCATATAAAAATTGTTATGTACGTGTCCAGGCAGTTTTCTTTTTTAAGGATACAATTTTGCAAAGAATATGTCTTTCTTAGAATGTGATGTCAAGTGCAGAAAAAAATTAATTGTCTTTTTTAGAAAGATATTGATTAGTTTTATACATTATAGGCCCTAATATATAAAAAAAAAAAAGTACAACAAAATATGGCACTTGCTCGCACTTGGCCTGAAGAGATATGACAGTTTTACAACAGACAATTTTATACATGAGAGTAGCCTAACTTATACCTTGAATAATTTGAATAATTTTATTGTTGTGTGGACATCTCAACGTGTAGAGGCAATATTAGAAAACTTGTCAAATCTATATTAAAATTCATGAAATACCAATATTTTTTAACTTGATGCCAGTGTATTGCAACCACAGTGTGTGTACATGATTTTTTTTTTTTTTTACTGCATTTTAAATAAAGTTTCACAAGACTTCATGAAGAAGATGTAAGTTAAGTTGGAATATAAACTTTGTTTTAATGTTTTAATCATAGTTTATGGTTTGTCGGCCATAGTTGATTTAGGTTTCCTTATCGTCCAATTAACTTGTTAAAGGAAAATTATTACCAGATATCAATGTTAGACTAAAAAGTTACTAATCATTTCCCATGCTGACAACCTGACATGCTCATGAGCCTTGAACTTCAGGTTCAATGGAGTACTCATTAGATTTAAATTTGCACATCTTTTAAAGTAAATTAGTAATATTTTCAGTTCTGTTATTTGTATTATAAAGAAAACCATTATTGTATCATTAACGGTTACCCTGGAATGTTACGAACTTAAACAATTCTAAACTGAAATATTGTGTTATTATTTTTTTTTTTTTTTTTTTTGTAGAACAGGATTTTAATTTGACCTAGGATTTAGTCAACAGGAGTCTTTAACCACAAAATGCTCAGAAGATTTGACCAAGCTGCGGTGGTCAACAGATTGACCAAGTATTAATGGTCAAATTTGACAAAGTGAGGAGTGATTATGCACCGAATTAAATGTGGTCAATTTCACCAAGTCGACATGGTCAACAATATTGACCAAGTTAACTTGGTCAAATTTGACCACATATTGTTCGGTGCCTAATTCACTCTCACTTGGTCAAATTTTGACCATATTGTGCTCAAATTGGACCATTTTTTTTTAGAGTGTGGTTACCTCCCCCTTCTTCTATAGGGTATATCCACAGTTTTGCCAAAGAGATATACATGGACGCCATAAGACGACTTCCATTTTTTTTTTCGTGGTTAAATCCCGTCCCTCACCCCTCTCTGTGCTATATGTAGTCGCTCCGACCATGTTGATAGACTGTAGACTCGTGCAGTACAGTTTAGAATTCGCAAACTCAACTTGATTCAAAAGTTTGACCAAAACAACAATTTTCAGTGTACTGAATTCTCTTGGAAATCATATTTTTGGCAGCAAAACAGAATATCATAGATGAAGAATCTCCATAATACACCGTCTGGCATGTACCGCGCGTATAGAAGGCATAGAAAGTGCTAAACAAAAGGGAGCTGAAAAGGTTGGAGTTCAAGGAGGCCAATGAATGGGGGAGTTTTCCTGAATAGGGAGTTCCCCTATTCCATAATTTGTATGGGCCAGGCTGAATACAAATTGTCTTTATCTGTTAATAATATACGTTTTTTTTATTATACAAAGCACGGGGTGTACATAACAGAAGAGAGGCAAGGGATTGGCCCATGGTGCCAGACTACTGGTCCGAAGACCCAATAGTCCAAAGGTTCAATTGTCCGAAAGAAAATGCCCACTAGCCCGAAGGTCTGATAGTCCCGAAGGTCCGATAGTTCGAAGGTTTAAAAGTCCTTTATTTCGGACTATTGAACCTTCGAACTTTTCGGAGATATGGAATGGAACTACACATTTATGCTGATGATACACAAATTTATATAGGCCTATCTGTCTGCCCAGGAGTATAGCAGTATCCCTGATGCCTGATCTGCTGATGGTGGTAAACTTGCTGTGTCAAAACTTGAGCATTGTGTCGCTGATGTACAACAGTGGATGTCACATTTTCTTGAAACTGAATGCAGAGAAAACATTTGTGGATTTAATTGTGTTTGGATTTAATTTCCAGCTTGCAAAGGCTAATATTCCATCTGTAAATACCGCTGGTGTTGACATACCTATTCAGTCTGCCACTGTTAGGAGCCTCGGGATGATGATCTGATGCATGTAGTTAATGTCACTAAATCTGCCAATTTCCAGCTAACAAATATCGGAAGGCTCGGATAATGTTAACTTAGCAGTACACACACTTATCGTTTCAAGAACTTACTATTGTAACGGTTTGTTGACTGGCATAAATAAAACATCGCTTAGAAGGCTTCAAAATGTTCATCGCATCGCAGCTCGGTTAATCACCAAAAAGCGAAAGTTTGACCCAATTGTCCAGTAAACCGATTGAGCTCTATTATCAGGCAAAGAATACATTTTAAAGTGTTACTCCTTGAAACAAGTCTCTCCACCAAAAACACCTGATTACATCTCTGCCCTGCCACATCTTCAAACTGGTCGCAGGTGCCTTCGTTCCACTTCATCTGCGCCACTATTTTTTGAGCCACGCACCCGTCATACGACTTTTGTTGACAGAGCCTTTTATGCTCCTCGGACGTGAAATCAACTGCCAACATCAGAAATGCAAAATCTACAACCTTATACTTCCTTGTTGCTGTTAAGCGCCCTAGTACAAAAGATTTCGGCGTATAGAAATAACATAGGTTGGTCGGTCAGACGGACGGACGGACCGAAGGATGGACGGACGGAAGGGACGGAAGGGACGGAAGAACAAACGAAAGGACGGACGGACGGACGGACGGACGGAAGGACGAAAGGACGGACGGACGGACGGAAGGACGAAAGGACGGACGGAAGGACGGACGGACGAAAGGACGAAAGGACGGACGGACGAAAGGACGGACGGAAGGACGAAAGGACGGACGGAAGGACGGACGGAAGGACGGACGGACGGACGGACGGAAGGACGGACGGAAGGACGGACGGACGGACGGATGGATGGACGGACGGAAGGACGGACGAACGGAGTGACTGACTGATTGATTGAAGTAGAGGAACGGGGCCACATGACTGAGTAGATTAAACTTTGTCCATGCACGGCAAAATTGTTGTCCATCGACCTGACCGTCTTTTGTAAAAGCTCCGTCTCCTGGTTTCTGTTATGGGCATTAACTTAAATCCAAGGAGAAACAACAGGTCCCTGAGGTCCCTCGAGGGGTGACCAGCAGCCTGAATTACTGTAGATAATATCATCACGGTCCATGCTGTCAAGCTGGAAATGCAAGGGTGCACTATCACACGTCCACAGGCTTCAACACTCAAGTAAATATAGATTTTAGTCCTTACCCCCTTCACCCACCCCATAAACCAAAAAATGTTTATCATTTTTTGCCCAACACATTTTACGAGCTTCAGGGTATTATTTGTGGGGAGTTAAGCGCAGTGGACTCATAAACATCAACACCGAGCTACGGTGACCAGTAATCGAGAACAACAAAAAAATCATTAGACTGTTAGACAGTGCTCTATTTACAAAACTGCAAATTGAAACAGCGACACTTGATAGTTGCACTTTATGACTTCACCGAAATGAGACATGAGTTTGTTGAGGTCGGATAATCTTCTCTCTACAATGTTTGTGAAGCTTACTTAAAATTGAAAAAAAAAGTGGTAAATTATTAGGTAATATAAGCTTGTATATCATCCTCATAAAAAGATAGCAAAGCCCGTCAAACGATAGGCCATTAAAAACAATGAATATTCATAAGAAAATGTCGAGGTCGCTCAGAAATACAGATATAAGCCAATATTTGTATCTGCATAGACGCTCACAATTTAGTCCGGGAGAAGCCCTGGATCGAGGGTTTCGCCTTTAAAATAGTTTGTAAAACCTTGTTAATTTTATGGCAAAATACATCAAATAAAATGAAGAGGACTCAAAATTGTATCATGTATAATTTGGGTAACATAATAGACTACTTTTCATGCAAAATTGATTCCAAATTTGAAAAAAAATATCCATTAAATGAATTGAAATAGTACTTTAATTTTAAGACACTATTTTTCCGCCAAAATTAACATACACAATTTTGAATTTCTTTCAATATCTACAAATTTGACTGGTAAACTTAAAAATTGGTCTGGAAAGTTTTGGTGACCATAATGATAATTGATTTACGGCAGGTTCCAAAGACCAAAAAATTATGTACTTTTGCACATTTAAGATTTTGCATCACGAGAAATATTCATCAATGGCAGCCTCCATAGCCAACAAAAACCCCAAATCGAGGGTATTATTGAAACCTTGTTCGAGGGCATCTCCCGGACTACATGAATCATTGGTTTGAAAGATTTTTTATTATCATCATTGCAATATTTTGCACAGATATTCATTAAAGGATTACTTCAGTAGTCAAGCAAGTTTATCTTATATGAAAGAGTGAGAGAAACAAAATGGTGAAGAAACTACTTCAATATCTTCCGTTAAATGATTAGGTCAGTGGTCAAGCATGTTCATTTAATATGAAAGGGGACTTTAAAAGAAACAAAATGGTAAAGAAAGCGTTCAAAAATTATGTTAAGGAGATATTTAAGTCTATAGCTCTGCCTTATCTGTGTAGAACTGACTGGTGTAGTAAATCTACTATCAGACTATAGGAAGTTGCCGTCTTCATTCTTAATAAGTTTTAATGTATTTTAAAGAAAGTTTACTTAATTTTTAACTACTTAAATTATTTTTCTTCGATCTTTCTTCAGGTGGTAAATTATAATTGTCCATACTATATTCCGTTTTACAACTTTTCTGACATATCCAATGGTTTTTAAGCCACAAAATCGCTACTCAAAATTTAATAGAATACATAAAGACTGAGGAATCTGAGGCTGTGACATTACAACTAGTCTGATTTTAGTCGTTTCTACACAAATGATACCATCATTCAATATCTCTTTAACGGAATAAGATTTTGAATATTTTTTTACCATTTTTATTTATTTTGAAGTCCTCTTTTATATAAGATGGAATTGCTCGACGCCTGAATTCTGATGCGAATGTTGGCAACCTAACAGCAAATTATGATAACCCCTTCTTATTTTTTCAGTGCTCAAACCAGGAAGATGTGTGTTTCTCTACACCTTCGTAACTTCATAAATGCAAAGAGCATCCCCAAAATTTAGCACACGCGCCTTTATCGCATATATATATGAAAAATTGTTTAGGATAGATTTAGCTACACTTAGCCTACAGCTGCTGTATTTTGTCCCTTCAAGGTCTGCCTGTTTCAAGCAAAATACGGCGGTGCAGAAAGTTGCTATGGTAACTCTCTGAGAGTAGGAAATGTGTACAACCCGCCACCATACTCCTATCTCCTTGCACTATAGTTGCAGCATGGATGTCAGTTGCTCCATGGTTGGTTTTTGGCAACAGAACTGTCGATGCCTAATAAGAGGACGTCACCAGGTAAAAGGTTACCGAATTGTTGGCAAAGAAGATGGAGAAAAAATGTAAAGGTAATCTGAGATACCTGGTAAATGCATTCAAAGCTGGTTCGTCAGTTCATATTTCTCTTTCTCTTGCAATAACAGCTTGCTTTCAAACATTGATGATCGTCAAAGGAAAGGTTCAAAGTCGCGTTTCAATATCGAAATTGGTTGAAAAAATGTTAAGCTATTCGTCATCAGACTCACCACGGATGGAAGAGTACCCAGAGGACAGATGATCTCAGAGCAGGGATATGGTATGATATTAGGCTGCCAGGGAGGGTAGAATATCACAACAGGTGCACTATCAATA
Source organism: Chiridota heheva (assembly GCA_020152595.1). Taxonomy (NCBI): domain Eukaryota; kingdom Metazoa; phylum Echinodermata; class Holothuroidea; order Apodida; family Chiridotidae; genus Chiridota; species Chiridota heheva. The sequence continues at coordinate 16,653 of JAIGNY010004498.1, forward strand.
TGCCTCATGCTAAAAGCATGAACGTAGCTCGCATCTTGTCATCTGCATGATTTGTAGTGATATTTGTTCTGGTGAAATTCTTTGGCCAAGCTTTGACCCCCTCTCCCCGCCCCCCAAGACACTTATGAAACCGGTGATGGTGGGTGGGTGCATGAACCTCATTGTACATACTTTGTGCTTGAAACTTGCACTTGGCATCCATTGCCGAGTGACTTATTGTATGCGTGCTCTTGTGAATGAACAAATAAATGAAATGATATAACGCCCTCTGTATGATAGCTTTGTGACAGCTTTGTGACAGTTTCAAGGTATTGTCAGCAGTAGGGTGTGCTACACTTTTTGACAAATCCAGATTTATATATATATATATATATATATATATATATATAGCTTTATATACATATATATTATATATATGTATATATACTTTTGACAAATCCAGATTTATAGATAGATATATATATTTATATATATATTTATATTTATATATTATATATATATATATGTATATATATTTAAATATATATATTTATATATATATTTATATATATATTTATATATATATTATATAAATATATATATGTATATATATTTAAATATATAATATTTATTATATATTATTTAAATATAAAATATTTATATATATATTTATATATATATTTATATAGATGTATATAAATATTATATATATATATAAATATATAACATTTATATGTATACATAAATATAAAATATTTATATATATATATATATATATAAATATATATATATATATATATATATATATATATAATATATATATATATATATATGTATATATATATATATATATATATATATATATATATATATATATATATATATATATATATATATATATATATATATATATATATATATATATATATATATATATATATATATATATATATATATATATATATATATAATATATATATATATATATATATATATATATATATATATATATATATATATATATATATATATATATATATATATTATATATTTATATATATATATATATATATATATATATATGTGTAAAAAATATTCCTTGTAGATTTTGTTACACGGTAATTATTCCAACGTGATTGAGCCAAGAAATTATTGATATCTATAAATGAATCTTAAAACCTCATTTCTCGTGCCGCTCATTTCAGACTTCGTCCGCAGCTTTCTTCTCTAAAAATTATCAGTATGATTATCCTATATAATCCCCTTTACCTACACACATAGGTCTGCAGTAGGTCTCTTGTAATCTTCCTAAGTACTTGCAAACGGCTTATCCAATTCAACCAGCTACAACGATAAAAGCCACTTGAATCTATCCACAAAGTTGTCAATAATTTTCGGTGAAAATGATTACTACATGGAATTCAATATCCCTCTGTAGGTTTAACGATGATGTACGCATATCTTGCTTTAAGAGGGAGAGAAAGAGAGAGAGAGCTGACAACGTTATGGGGTTCAAATTACACACATCTCAAGACCACATGTTGTAGTTAAGCGTTCTACTTCCGTGTTATCCTAAATTTCCCAAGGGTGTTTCTCTTCTGTTAATTGTCCGTAAAGCTAGCATTATCGAAAATTTGCTTCTTTAAATTTTATTACTCTGAGACCCGTAAAATATCGCTCATGATGGCAGGCTAACATAGAAAGAAAATATGCTCACTGAGGGGCTATCGGCTTACACGAAACATATGGGAACACGCGCAAGATGACATCTTATAGCCCTATCGAATGTCGATTGGCATTCTCAGGACGCGAAAGTTGAAACCACTGATGAAACAAAATCGGCAGAAGGAGGCGTTCGTTCGGGTAAGCGAAATGAAAAATTAGGCTGTTAGGCGGATAAGATGCAAATTATGTTAAGGCAATCTGTTAAAAAAGACATTCAGGCCTAGCTCCTGTGAAATGACTGGCATGACGTTGGAACATGCATCTCAATGTTGTATCTGTCATAAGAGCAAAATCGAAAGGGATTATGTATTGGACCAGGGATGAGATTCCTGATTAGACTATAGGCCTATAGCGCAGATTACCATATTGATGGGAAGGTTATAAGAAATGTGTCTGCTTTCCTATAATTTTAAGTGTGATGAAGGTTGATGGTCAGATTAGGTTTAACTTTCTTCCAACCTCAGTTTCTATATGTTTGATAAAAATCGCTTCATTATGCAAATAGGTTGTTTGTTACCTTGATACTTAAGCCTATATCATTTATCAAAACTCATGGTTGCAGTCCTAAAATCTAAATTTTGAATGAAACAATTTATAATTTTATAAATTAAATCAACTGTAGACCTATTAATAACCCAATAGATACGTCACCAGTGTGCCTCAACTACATATTAAGCTACTACATCCATGATGTTTTGGGCCCTGTTTAAAGGCCATCTATCGTGATTAAAATGTGGTGGCGTACAAATTATTCCAAAATGATACTGATTGGCCTATTAATGTAAGTGCACACTGTATTATTGTATTTTGACCAATCAAAACAGGATTTGAATTTCATTTACCTCGTACGTTGGAGACGACAACTGACCTTTAAATGATGAGTTCAAGGGTCAAGTAAGTTCATGTTTTGTAAAAGAGGACTTCAAAAGGAACAAAATGGCGAAGAGAGCGTTCAAAAATCTTATTCCATTAAGGAGATATTTAAGTTTAAAATGTGGTATCATTTGTGTAGAAACGACTTAAATCAGACTAGTTGTGACATCACAGCCTCAGATTTCTTAAAGTCTTTATGTATTCTATCACACTTTGTCCTGCGATTCTATAGCTTAACAACCATGGGATATGTCAGGAAAGGAGTAAAACAGAATCTAGTAAAGGTAATTAAAATCAAACGCCTGAATAAAGTTAAAGGAAAAATAATTCAAATAGTATATAAAAAAAAAAAAATCTTTTAAATATGATTGTAAACAATTGCTAAAAATGCGAGGATAGGGCGCCAACCTTTCATAGTAGACTTACTACATCAGTCACTTCTACACGGGTAAGGCAGAGCTTCAAACTTGAATATCTCTTTTACGGAATAAGATTTTTGAATGCTTTCTGCACCATTATGTTTCTTTTACCATCATTTTTCATATAAGATAAACTTGCTTGACCACTGAACTAATCCTTTAAACAGAACAAGCACTTTTTAAATTGAAAGATAGAATTGGTCCACGATGCATGAGACGACGCATTCGGTCTACATTCCACCTAAGTATTGCCTTGCGGTAAGGTGCACAGTCTAGATAAGCCAGTCTTTTAAAAATGTTCAATCAAAACAATTCCAGTAATCCACAATAATGTAACTAAATAATTGATCAG